>JASAOQ010000072.1:0-20299 GCA_031306065.1 Pseudopyricularia cyperi | reverse complement strand
ACCCAGCAGAGTTTTGTTGGCATGTGCGAGCCCAAGGGGTTGGAAGAGAGAACCCGATTTAGAAATGGATTAATTATAATATTACGATATAATAGTAAAGAAATATTTGATATTTGATATTTGATATTTTGATATCAGTTAGGCACATTAGTTAGTTTTAGTATCAACAACGCAAAAACCACCGCCACCCATCACCACCACCCTAACAACATCCACAACAACAACAACAACAACAAACAAAATTCATACTCTCACTGTGGGTGGATCTGCATATCAAATTTTATCTCGCCGGCCTGATCCGTGACATGCAGCGTCTATTTATTGTGTGTCGCGATCCTTGCCGAAGCAGCCCACAATAGATCGATACCCTTTTTGGGAGGTTAAGATAACCAACTGTACGTAACGAGGGACATCCCATCCACTTTAGGTGCCTGCCGGGTGACCTTTCCCTTCCCAACCCGACCCCTCCCCTTTTTGGATGCAACCTAAATATCTTAAAAGTCTCTTGCTCTGCTCCCTTCTTTTTTTTTTTCTTCCCACAGCTGCTCTGGTCCTGGAGTTATCTTTCTCCCGACTAATCCACCACCGAGAGGACTCGAGATCAGAGAAGACGCCGTTTTTTTGTTTGACTGTGAGTACCAGACAAGACAAAGCCACGACCCAAGAAGCCGTTCTCCCATCCCATGCCATCCCATCTATCTGCCTGTACTTTTACACCTTTCCCACCTGCTCAGCACCCATCATACCATCCATGCCCGTCCATGTCAAGGAGCTGGGCACGGCAGACTGGCATCTGGGAATGTAGGGAGGCACATGTCCCCTTCAACACCCTCATGTCTAGCTGGATCCTCGCCGTCTGTCGATCCAAGCTACTGGACTGGTTGCGAGCCCCCCGTTGTGCGGGCCAAGCAACGCACATCCGTCGGCTTTATCCTCGTTGCTCCTTGGACGTGCCCAACTCCATCTAGTTCCGATTTTCCTTCAAGCGCAACCAACCAGAGTCATGGCGAGGCAAAACAGCGGTGAAAGGATTGGATATCAAAAGGTGGTTGCGAGCCACTAACGACTTGTAGAACCACTTTGTTCTCTTCGCACTCCCCGCCGCCGCCGTCGTCCTCGAAAACCACTCTCGACATCTCCAGCGAGCCTCAGAAGACCAAGTACAATCAGTCATTCATCATGGCGTCACGCCCGCAGAACATTGGCATCAAGGCCATCGAAATTTACTTTCCTAGTCAGGTACGTTGAGAGAAACAAAGCGAGACAGAGAGAGAGAGAGAGAGAGAGAGAGACCCCGAATCACCCCTCCTCCAACCCCGAATTTCCCAAGCGCATGTGCCAAAAGATCAAATCCGCCGACATAGCTCCCCCCCACCATGAAAACAAGCCACCTCTGTCGCCGCCTGCCCAGTAGAAACCACCAAAACTAACTACAGCCTTGCCAAACGCAGTATGTCGAGCAAACCGAGCTCGAGAAGTTCGACGGCGTCGCCGCCGGCAAATACACCATTGGTCTTGGGCAGACCAAGATGGCCTTTTGCGATGACCGCGAAGGTTAGTTTAGTTTGATCAGTGGCGTTTTCAACGTGCTGGTGAACGAAACCCCTCCAAGGACCCCTGACTTGACCCCGCATCGCGGCGGCCCCACACCTTCCTTTAACCCCTACGTACCTACCCTCGTTCGTACCTTTGTGCATCTATGAGCCTTTTTGCATGCCAATATCACTCTCTAACCAACCACGATGCCCTCCATCAGACATCTACTCCCTCGCCCTGACGGCAACCTCAAACCTGCTCAAAAAGTATGCCATCGACCCCAACAGCATCGGCCGCCTCGAGGTTGGCACTGAGACCCTCCTGGACAAGTCCAAGTCGGTCAAGTCGGTTCTTATGCAGCTCTTCGGCGACAACACCAACATCGAGGGTGTTGACACCATCAACGCCTGCTACGGCGGCACCAATGCCTTCATCAACTCGGTCAACTGGATCGAGGGCTCGGGCTGGGATGGCCGCGATGCCATTGTTGTTGCTGGAGATATCGCCCTTTACGCCAAGGGTGCTGCCCGCCCCACCGGTGGCGCCGGCGCCGTCGCCATACTGATCGGCCCCGACGCCCCCGTCGTCGTCGAGCCTGGCCTGCGTGGTTCCTTTATGCAGCACGCCTACGACTTTTACAAGCCCGACCTTACCAGCGAGTACCCCTACGTCGATGGCCACTTCTCGCTCACCTGCTACACCAAGGCCCTGGATGCTGCCTATACCGCCTACTGCAAGCGCGAGGCCCAGCTCGCCAATGGCTCCGCCAATGGCAACGGCAACGGCGCAGCAGACAGCAACAAAACCCCACTGGATAGGTTCGACTACATCGCCTTCCACGCCCCGACTTGCAAGCTTGTGCAAAAGTCGTACGCCCGTCTTCTGTACCACGACTACCTGGCCAACCCCGACAGCCCCGCCTTCGCCGAGGTTCCCGGGGAGCTGCGCGACATGGACTACGAGAAGTCGCTGACCGACAAGGCCGTTGAGAAGTCCTTCATGGCCCTGACCAAGAAGCGCTTCCAGGAGCGCGTCAACCCCGGCATCCAGGTTGCCACCCTCTGCGGGAACATGTACTGCGGCAGCGTCTGGGGTGGTCTGAGCAGCCTCCTCGGCCACATCGACAGTGCCACTCTTCAGGGCAAGCGGATCGGTCTGTTCAGCTACGGATCCGGCTTGGCTGCCAGTTTCATGTCCTTCCGCGTCAACGGCAGCACGGAAAAGATTTCCAAGTCCCTCGATATCTCCAACAGGCTCGCAGCCAGGCGTGCCGTTCCGCCGCAGACATACGATGATGTAAGCAAACAAGAGAATACACAGGACGACGTGAAGTCATTGGCCTCGAGGACGTATGCTAACAGCCCAACCCCTTCACCACGCAGATGTGCGAGCTGCGTAAGAAGGCTCACCTTCAAAAGAGCTTCTCTCCTACCGGAGATGTCAGCACCATCGTGGAGGGCACCTACTACCTGGACACCGTTGACGACATGTTCAAGCGATCCTACAAAGTCAAGGCATAAATGCAAGGCGCTTTTGCCTTTTGCGTTCTGTCTTGGGAACAAATGATACCCGCAAAGCTGTCTACTGAGGCAGATTGCTTCGCCCGAGACGACACGGCGTGGCCATTGCAGTTGCATCGTAGCGAAGCGACACTTTATTTTAGACGGCAATGGCATTGTGCACCTCCTTTGGCCAACCTTCCTTTTTTCGATTGCATGGCGTGGAGCAGATATTGCATTCTAGTAAAATATTGACAGCATTTTGTTGAGTGTGCACCGAAACTTTTAGCAGCATAAGCTGCCGTATGACGGACAGTCCGAGACTGCATTTTCTCTGGCTTGTTGTCTGATGATGTATATACTCTTTTTCGTGGGTTGGGGGCGCCGCTTTTAGACGTTCAGATTGCTGCCCGACAGTTGTTCCTTGCCAGACGTTCGCTGCATGGAACTCCATAATAAGAGCACTCGAACTGGAATTTTGCGGCACCTGAGTTCCAACCACATAGACAGCCTGACGGCGGCAGGCAATTCCAGACGTTATCATCTCCTGTGTAGGCACAGTAAAGACGGTGCATGTCAGGAGGGGAGCTGCGGCGTGCACCCGCGGCTCTTCGGTTGATGGGACGGCCACCCGAGGCACACACATCTTTCAAGGAGGGAAGGGGGGGGAACCAGAAGCATGTGAGAAGGACTTGAGGAGGCGGACTTTGTTGGAGTTCCGAGAGAGTTGGGTGGTGGGGCTCAATGAGATGGTCAAGATGTGAGCCAGTCAGAGTTGGCCGGAGAGTACTTTTGTACATACGACGTATGGTGAGGAGGGGGGGCAAGGTAGCTATGTGTGTTGTGTGTAGGTGTGCGTGTGGAAAACAAGAGGCCTGAACAGTTTTCGTCTCGTTTCAGTCATGTTGTTCGCCATTATCATGATACAAAAACGAAAACAAGATACACAAAAGGAGGCCAGCAGAGCGTGGCGAGGAAAGGCCTCCAAGAATAGAGGTCCAAAAGGGGAGAAAAAGTGAGTCCTCCTCACAACCACCATCTAGATTTCGTTTTCCCACTCTCATAAAACGATGAACGCCAAGGAACATTTTGTCCAAACTCTAAGAAGAAACCACTGCAACGTTTACGCAAGCCCCAAAGCAAAAAAGAACAAAAGAAAACGACAAGAAAAGAATAAAAAGCAAGATAATAGAACATCGGGAGCTGCGCTGTAGTATTATTTACCATAAAACGATATCTTTCTTGAATGGCAGTCCGTTTTTTTTTCTTTTACGGGATAGCAACAAAAGCAAAAACAAAACAAAAAGCCAATAGACGACGTGGCCGAGTTGAAACCTACACACATTCACGGCGGCGGAGGCGGCGGCGGCGCACCGGGCGCACCGGGCGGTCTCATTCCCGGATCCGGCGCTCCTACCGGCCTCATCGCGGGACCCGGGAAACCAGGCGGCCTCATGCCCGGAACCATCCCGGGACCCGGAACACCTGGCGGCCTCGTCCCGGCACCTGGAGGGAACGGCGGACGCATGCCGGGCTGCTGCTGCTGCTGGCCACCCACCGGCGGCCGCATGCCGGCGGGAGGCGGCGCCCTCTGTCCTGGGCCGTACACCGGCCGGGGCGGGGCCTGGTCGCCGACCGAAGAGTCCGAGTCCGACCCGGAGCTCGAAGAATCCGACTGCGGACGGCGCCGGCGTCCCGACGCGCCTCTCGTCTTCCGAGAGCTGCCGCCACTGCTGCTGCTGCTGCTGCTGCTGCCGCTAAAGACGGACGAACCCCCGTCGTCGGCGTCGGCGTCGTCCTCGTCGTAGGCGTAGTGCTGCCCGACAAAGTACCACTGGTCCTGGACGTACGTGGTCGTGTAGTCGCCGTAGTCGGTCTCGGTCGTGACCTTCTCCTTGCGCAGGTGCGAGTGCCGGCTCGGTCGGCCGCCCGCGAAGTAGATGAGGAAGGCGCCCGTCGCCGAGGTGACGGGGACCTTGTGCGTCGTCGACTCGGTCTTGATCGTCTTGGTGGACGAGGCGGTCGAGGCGGCGCCCGAGGAGCGGCGGGAGCCTGAGGACTTTGCTGTGCGGACCATTGCTTTGCTTTTGTGTGTTGTTGTGTGTGTATGTGTGTGCGTGTGAGCGTGTGTCTGTGACCCTGCTGGAACCCCGTGGCGTAGCAGTCTTTTTGTACTTGTAGGTCTTTGCTGGTTATGGATGTACCAGACCAGTCGACAAGCTTGAAAACTACAGTAAGCTGTCTCGATGGTGAACGCCTTGGAAAGGCAGCGCGGACAAGGCGGAATAGCAGAGAGAAGTCTTGCAACGCAGCTAGGCTATACAGCCAAAGGGCGTTTGAAGGCAAACAAAGACGGGCCAGGCCGGAGAGCGGAGACCGTCTAGAAAGAAGCTGGAGACAGGGGTCTCGGAGAGATGCTTTGCTGGGCAATGACAAGGTAGACTGCCGCTTGCCCTACAGCTACACAACCAGCTGCGTGTGATAATCGATGTGATCGATAGAACTGTGGGGGGCAGGTTTATAGACAAGTCGAAACCAGATTCATGTTTGTCTTGGCTGAGGGCAAGACAAGTGCTACTTACTCACTAGGGTTGCCTGCCTACTTCTAGTATTTTTATTCTTGAAAGCGCTGCTTCACTTCTTTGGAGCCTCACTCAAGTTTGAACTGAGCCCACTCTGGTCGGGCGGAGGGTCTCCTTAACCGAGCATAAGGTCAAGGATTGACGAGGCGACCTGTGGGTGGGCAGGCCGACACCATCTCCTTCTCGCCTTGCAAATGAAATCGGGCGAGGGTGCTAGAAGAACAAACATCATATTTGGGTTACACGAAAAACGCGAATAGCCATCCCAAGCCTGTGTCCCGGTGCGGGAACGAATCATTGACCCGTGGAACAAGGTTCCGGGAATCCCTCCCTCCTCCTGGGTGACCAATACTTGGGGAGACCGAGGACGCATGCAGAACATAGAACATACAGGCGGTCTGCGGTGGAAGCCACACGAGACAGGCGGACTCTCAAGACCGTAGAGGGCCTCACGCAGGCACTGATCCGTAGATGGGACAAGAGCCGCACAAAGTGGAACAAGGCAAAAAAAAAACATAACGATGAACTAAGGTGGGCAGTGATCCAAAGAAGGCAAACACCTGTAGGAGGCATGCCGGCGAGCCATATTGGAGGTAGTATCGTGTTTATTTATTGGATGAGGCTTGCAGAAGAGGAGAAGAGGGGTCGAGCTGCATCTGAGATGGGCGAATGAGACGGGCAGGATAAAAGGCTCTCCAGTGTGGCTCTGGCTGTGTGCTTCTGCAATATTGTATGTGATACTACCTCGCACACAGCATGCAGGCTGAAGTGATCAATGACACCAGGAATCTGGGCCTACCAGGACTCGACGCGCAGCACCCTCTTGTTTGCTGCCAAGAGCAGTGTACCGGGGGAGGTCCAGCGCAGTTGGGCGCAGCTTGCGTGTCTGTAACTGTGTGTATATTGGAGGCTGTCCAAGATCAGGTGAGTCAATCGTTTGAGCGGGTGGTAGTTTGGTTGTCAGTGGTGAGGATGGAGGAAGCAAACAACGGTTCTTGGGTGTCAAAAGGTGCACAATGTGGTTTGGGGTTGGGTTGGTTCGAGTTCCTTCTCATCCGCCCGACGACGGAAAAGGAAACCGACGGATGAACTTGGTGGTGCATGCACTCGCCCACCCAGCAACCGCGAACACAAAAGGAGCACCGGGACCAGGTTCCAGGTAAAAGATATGAGTGTCCCATGTCATGTACTACTGGTACGGTACTTGGGATCAAACGGGATACAGCCTGTGCTATATATGGGCTTTGGTGCATATTTGAGCTGTGATGTAGCGCTGGCTATCGGCTTGCTGCTGCAGGCAAGGAGATGCTGGGGTTTTGCCACTTCCGAGTCTGGTCGCTTGCCAGTAGCCAGTCCAAGCCCGGAAGAGTGTTGCTGGCGGCGGCAACCTGGCCGTGGTCCGCACATGAGGAGCCACATCAAAGGGGTGGGTGGGCTGCGCGCGACTTGTACAAATCTTGCACGGATTCGGCCAGGGTGGCATGAGGCTCACACCGGAGAGAGTGAATGGGTGGTTTGTGTGCAGTCGACTGTTGTTGATTTTGCGTTGAAAGCCCAATCGCGGCACAAACGAGGCTCCGGATCAGCGTTGTTCTGCGCAAACCCAGCCCGGCTGGGCGCCACTTGATGGTCTGAGGTAAGGTAAGCCGCTTTGGGGCAAGTGTTGTTGGCGACAGCCATGTCCACTGTCATGGCCTCAAGGTAGAAAGAAGACCTCCAGGTTTTGATGGCACACAACACAACACATAGATAGCTGTGGTTTTGACTGCGGTGCTCAACTCTCCGTACGGTCAGGATTGCTCAACGTCGATGTTTACGTTTGTTGCCGAGCAATGAGTCCAGACTCCAGCAAAGAGTGAGTGGGGGAGAAATCACTTGTGACTCACTTCGTGCTCTGGTCTGCCAATCAAACCAGGACGGGAATTTAGACCCACCAATGTAGTGGATCCCGATCTGAGCCGAGAAATCTCACGATGGCAAGATCCGAAATCCTCCTTCTTTTGACTCCAACCGTAATTGTTCGCTTGCTTGCCCACAGCCACAAGACCGTAGATACGCCGGTGCGGCTACTTCGGGGATGCCAGTGCTGCTTTATGAAGCGGGCAAGTAAACAGTCACAATATATGCCATTCTTTCGACCGACCCTAGCTTCGACTCGAACCCAACAAGCATCCAACACAATCACAGCAGCCAAGCATCCAACATCACTCGGGCGACAAAGCAGCAACCACCTGCGCGGCGTTCGCTGTTTGTATATGCTTATTTTCTCACGTGCCAAGCGAGCATAGACTGATGCCCGTGAGATGGGCTAATGAGTCGAGTCTCGATTCACACATCGCATCGCTTCTAGCCAACCGTGCGCGCTTGAGCTCACGGTGCGCCAAGAAACAAGACAACTTCATCCCATTTCTTATCTCCTCTCACGTGCCCTGACACTTTGCAAACCGTCATGGATCCATGTCCCGCCTCGCTCGGCCACTTCCCACCCGCATCCAAAGACCCTTTCTATATCCATGTGCAGCTTTCGATGCACGAGGAGAGAATAGGCTCAGCCAAGCGGCGAGTGTCGGGCGTTGGGTTTCCCCAATATTGGATGAACGCACCCATCCCTGCCCTGCATTTCCCCCGGTTCCCTTTGGAAAAAGGAGAATAGGCTGGCTGCTAACAAAACCATCGACTAACAATCTTCAAGCCCCCGTATCCGGCCACAAATAAGGCATAGAAATGCTTGTGTGTACACATGATGGAGTCATCCAAGTCCCCTCGACCTTTGTTCCCTCTATATTCGTCCTGTTTTCATACCTTACACTTGATATATTCGTACCTGAGTAATAGGCCTCTCCTTACTCTGAAGAATTACCGCTCATCATACAGCTCGGAGATACAAAAACGAGGCGGCAATTTCATCCATCTCCAACAGCTTCAATTCGCCTGCTAGCGCCTCATCCCGTGAATGTCCCTTAATCTTGTTACAACCGCCCAGCAGTAGCTCGGACAGCCGGACCTGAGCTAGTCTAGTTCTTGTACCCAGTAGGTCAGACTGGTGCTGTGACTACGATTTTAGAAGCAGTACCTGTTCAGCCCCGCGCTTGACAGACAGCTCCAACACCCAGTACCGAGCGGATTGATACGCAGACGCCACCCCTTCGTCTTTTCTCCTTCAAGTTTCCCGTACATCGGTGGAGTTGCACTACGTATAGATAACCGCACGGGGCCACTGTCGAGGTATACCCTCCCGTGCATCCAGCAGGAATCAGCGCATGTCAGAAGAGGCCCCGGCCCCCTAATCGAGGGTTAGCCAATAGCAGCCCAAGTCTCGCGTCCCCAAGCTGAAGTCCGAAACCAGAGAGGCCCTGTGGTTCCTGTATTGCCATCTAGTCTATGGCAAAAGTGTAGGCTTGGCCATACATTGTCGGTCCTTGGCCTTTGTCTTCCCGGACGACTTGGTTTCGGGCCATTTGTACCGCCAATAGCAGCATCTTCTCCAGAACAACAAATCATCGTGGTAATACGCATGTCCTGTCAAATTCCTTACAGTCGCACCGAGATCGATCAACCATCACCACAAAAGGCTGCCAGTTTGCAGGAATATCAAGGCCAACCTAGCCGAGTACTACGAAAGCTGTTGACGGCAAGAAAAAACAACGAATTTCAAACCCGCAGCGCGGACTGTCGGCTTGCAGCGCGCAAGGATAGCCCCGGGATCACGACCGTCAACTTGGATGGGCACGGCAGGCCTGGCCTGCTGAAGCGGCAACTTTGGGGTCAAGCTGTAGCGTAGCGGACCTTGGAACGACAACCCACTGCTATCTTGTCGAACAGCCAGCGACGAACTTTTGAAAGAATCACCCTCAAATCTCGATGGACTCGGGTGATTCGAAGCCTTCAGAGGTCGAGTGGAAGGAGGCCCATCGGCGGCATGCCGGAACCCCAACCCCGTTGGAAGACGAGCATGATGCTATGCATCCAGAATTCGTGGTCTGTGATGGATTTGGGCCAACCATAACACCAGCTACAACAGTCTCGGACGGAAATCCTAGACTTTCCTATATGACAGAGGGAGAAACACTGCCACCAACACCACGGGAGCGAAACTGGACTGTCGCGCCACCAAGCCCGTCAATGAGCATCAGGAAAGCACCCATACCAGAAGAATCATCTAGCCGTCTTCACCCAGCCAACGATGCTAGATCATTACATCGTCTTTCCCGTCAGCCAAGCTCAGCAACCACGATAAACACGATGTCATCAGCCTTCACAGACTCTATGCCTGTACTCGTCAGAGAACAATCATACCAAGGACCGTCCGGCCCATCGCATCCGTATACAATGTACCGGCAGGATATTGGACTCAATCGAACAACGAGTGTCGCGTCCACAACGACATCTGCGCATAACTATGGCATATACCCTCAAAACGGGGGTGGGTCGGAGCACAACAATGTCACCTCTAGTGCGAGAGGTGTCGGATTTCCAGGCGTGGCCCCGGACAGATACCGGCGGCGGCTTGGGCCTGATGGCGAGGAGATTGGTGGCATGATTGGCCCTGACGGACACACCGAAGAGTTACCACCTTATACGAGATACCCCGAGGAGCAATACGCCCAGAAAGCGATGGTTGTTGGGGCTCTGCAGACGTTGCAGCCCGACACTCTCCCGAGGCAAAATAACAATCCGGCACCGCAGATACTGCCTATTCCCGGCGCCGGAGGCATGGGATTAGCAGCCAGGAACCCCGAATTCGATTCACTCGTGGATCTCACCTCACAACAGTCGCGCCTCTCCTTAAGGAGCTATGTTTCGGCCTCCGGCCTCAGTAATTACGGAATAAACACAGCTGCAGCCGGTGTTGCGTCTGATAAGGAGAAGACTGTGAAGCGGTGGCAGAGCGCTGGCAGGAAACGGCTGTTTGGCGTCATCCCATACTGGGCCGTTTTCTTGTCTCTCACGGGGCTTCTCGTCACAGGAATTGTCCTGGGTGCAGTTTTGGGAAATTATGTGGCAAAACGTGACACAGGGCAAACAGGCGGCGAACAGCCCGGAACTCCAACCATGTATGACGCTGTACCAACACCCGTGCCAACTGGTCTGCGAGACCTGCCCGAGGGCAATTTCGGATTACCCCTTGCCATCAAACAGCAGCCAAACATATGCTTCAACGAGACATCACACGCCCAAGCGTGGTCTTGCAACATAATTTTTGGTGGATTCGGAGCCGCCATGACCATCGATATCAGAAAGGACTCCAACAGCTACAGCTTGTCGATTGGAGCCAACGAGAGCTTGACACTCAATAACGGACTCTACGCGTATGGCACACAGCCCCAGATCCTTCAGGGCACGCACACTTTGCAGACCGTAAACGACCTTCTCGAGCCGAGCCGGGGCACAGCGTGGTTCAAGATGCTGTCGTTCAACAAGACCGTCATAGTTCCAGAGAACATGCTCTCGGCAAATGCACCGTCAAGTAATGGCCGGCGGGCGGTGATAAATGATGTCAAGCGCCGGTTCGCCGCTGGGCCGGGTGACAAGCCGTGGATATGTACCTGGCCCGAAACACTCCTTGAAATATTCGTCTACCCTGGCCAAGATAGCACCCCTTCGCGAGTTGGCGACAGGGTCTCAAGCATCGTTGCCGCAGCGGCCGCCGCGCCAACGACCCCGACTCCCGTACGAAATGCCCCGTTCGCCTTCCCGGCTGGCACCCAGGTCCCAACTGGCGCCCTCTCTGAGCTCCTTGGCGAGAGCGACCGTTTCACGCTACCGACCCCTTCGCCCACCCCTACTATCACAGCGGCCGATAGCCAACTTGGCCCATTGCAGTCCAGCTACCCGCGAGTGGTCAAGGTGGAGGAGCGGCGGGTACAGAATGCGCCGCAGCCTTTCTGTCGCCAGGTCCTGATCGAGAGCGACGGTACGGCGAAGCCGATCGTCAGCGATGGGAAGCCCGTGGAGATTGTCATCCTCGAGCAGGGGAACAGCCCGCCGCTGACCAAGCGACAAGAGCCTGGTGCTGACGTCGACGCCGACGCCGGCCCGAGGCGGGTCTCACGAAGGAATGCCGCCGACATTAGCGACTGCGGCTGTCTGTGGTTTCTGACCTGATGGCCCCTCTTTTTGGGCTACCTACGCTCAATACGCAACTCTTATGCCTCTGGCTCCTCATCATTCTCTTGTGTCTCTGACTCCGCCAGCATTTTGACGGTCAATTTCGTATTATTTAGTTTTATCTGGACGGCGGGTCTTTCGAAGACGTTCCCTAGCCAGTGTAGCGTGCGCTTTTCTTTGCCTTTTGTTTTCAGAAAACTTGCCCACGCCAGGTGTCATTTTGTATTGGGAAGCGATCTTTACCTTTTCTTTTCTGCAAAGGCTCTGTAGCCTGCATGTACCTTGAGCGCTTGTGAAATGGCTTTCGCAAGTAGCTTCTGTCTTTCCAAAACTTCATTATACGCAACTAAGCCTGCGAGGACGAGAATGGTCTTTTTAGCTTGAACTTCGGAGTTGACTTGGGGAGTTATCTGTCCTACTTCCATTTCGTCTTAGGCGAGAGAGGATTATTACCAGTTCTTAATTCAACCTTGATGAAAACAAAACTCTTGCCAATAACAATTGTCTACTCAGGAACATGATCTACTCCCACATCCATCTAGCATATGTTTACTTAGTATGCTATTGTCAGCAGTGCAAGGTCGTTTATGTTTGTTTTTCTGTTTCTCACGTTGTTCTATAGCCTTTAAACTGACCTACCTTCCTGCGGATTGCTTTGGATTTATGTCTATAACTTACTCGGCCTTTGGACAGCTCGGATTATGAGAGAAGCGAAGGAAAACGAATATTAAAAATTTCAAACCTTAGAGCTCATCAGGGACCAAGACCTGATGAAATTCGCCGTCCTTACCGATGGATATAGTCACGATTGGACTTCGTAATCGGTAGAGGAGAGCAAGTTTCTATGCTTCTACTGGGATAGGATACAACAGGGTAGCACAACAGATGTTATCCCCCAAAACCAACCACTAGATCTTGTCCTCGACATCGGTCCCATCTCCAACTTTGGTAGTCTCAACGCCGGGACCGACCACAGGCGGAGCCTCGGCGGGCGCACCGCCGCCAAGGTCCATCCCCAACCCATCCAGGAAGCTGTCCGCAATCTTGTTGGCCCTCCTCTCCCCAGCAGCCCTCCTCCGCTCCTCAATCTCCCCCCGCCGCCTCTCGACCTCCTCCCTCCTGAGGCGCGCCTTGTCCTCCCTCCGCGCCCGGGCCGCCTCCGTCTCGCGCCTCTGCGCCTCGAGCGCCTCCATCTCCCGCCTGCGCGCCTCCCCGCCCCCGGCCGAGAAGGAGTAGAACCCCACGCCCCTGCCCCGCATCTCCTTGGTGGCGTCGTAGTGCGCCGCCGGCGGCGGGGTGGCGGACCGGTCCCGCTTCCGCGCCAGCGCCTCCATGGCGTCGGCGTCGGCGGCCGCGAACGCCTCCGCCTGGATGGCGTCGCCGACGATCAGGTCCCGCGGCGCGGCGGGCCGCGCCGACATGTCGGCCAGGTCGGCGGCCGCGGCGAGGCCCGCGCGGGCGCGCCGCTCGATGCGCAGGGCCTGGCCGCGGGTGACCTTCCTCGCGCGGCCGAACTCGTCCGTGATGGTCACCACCTCGTCGTCGTTGTCGTCGTCGTCGTTCCCGTCCGAGTCAGAAGAGTCGGAGGACGATGCCGCGTCCGGGATCGAGTTGCCGGCCGCGTCGAGGTGCTTCTCGGCCCACTTGCGGTCAAAGTCGACGAGCGGGGCGCGGTCGTCGCCGAGGCCGCCGCCGCGGCCAGAGGTTGAGGAGGGGGCTACGTAGTCGCCGCGCTTCATGGCCGCGTACCGCCGCGCTTTCTCTTCCATGTTCAGGCGGGCGGCCTCGCGCTCGCGCTCAGAGTCGTGCGTCCCCGTCGGGGAGCGGAGGCGGAGCGCGCCTTTGGGTGGTCCCGGGCCGCCGCGGCCTTTGACGTCGGTGGGCGGCGTCGGTGCGGCGTCGGTGCGTTTTGTTTTGAAGATGCCTGTGGTCTTGGACGAGCGCGGTCCGCCGGACGTCGTTGACGGAGGCGCCGACGACGACGAGGACGACGTCGGCGGGGCGGGTTTCTGGAGCAGCGAGGACATTTGCGCGGCGAAGGAGAGGGAGCTCGACAGGTCCATCACCTTGCGCTGGCGCTTCGGGGCCCGTTGGCCGTAGAGGTTTGGGTCTTGGGGCATGGCTGCGGCTGATATCGGAGATTTAAGTGGAGGTAAAATAGTACAAGGCCGGCAATTAGGGGCGAACAGAAGGGGCGTTGATATTACGATCAGTCGAGGTGGTGTGGATGCGATGAACGCGATGACGGGTTTGGAGTAATCAGAAGCGCTGACGTCGCTGGGGTTGCTGTGAAGTTCAATGCAAATTGTAGGTCTCTTTGGGTGACCAGGGTTACTGCCAAAACATCGCCGACATCGGCCCACCAATGTACGTACTTTGGTGTGATAGCCAGCAGAATGTTCCCAAGTCTCTACTCATAAAATCTCGGGATGCGAATGTGCTTCTCAGCTAGTTTTTGTTTTCTCTCAGATCTTTTTAACCTTTTGCTACGCAATCTGGCCAAGGACCTTGATTAGATCAGCCGTGACTCCCATGGCAGTAACCTCGCCACCAGCGCCGGCACCCTGCACAATAAGCGGGTTGCTCCCGTAGCGCTTGGTGTAAAAGCTAATGATGTTGTCGCTCCCCTTGAGCGCGGCAATGGGGTGTGAACGGTCAAACTTCTCCAGCCCGACCTTGACCTGCTTGCTCGCTACGTCGATGCTGCCGACGAAGCGCACGACCTTGCCCTCCTTCTCGGCCGCCGTCTTGACCTCGTCCATCTCGGCGTCGAACTCGGGCAGCCGCTGCAGGAATTCGTCGCCGCTGGCGGCCGTCTCGAGCGCCTTGGGGATCAGGCTCTGGACGGGGAACGAAGTAGGTGACTCGACTTCGAGCCCGGCGAGACGGGCCAGGATGGTAAGTTTGCGGGCGACGTCGAGCCCGTTGAGGTCGTCGCGCGGGTCGGGCTCCGTGTAGCCAAGCTCCTTGGCCTTGGCCACCTCGGCGGACCACCTGCCGCCCTGGCCTGCGGTCGGGGCGAACGAGTTGAACAGGAATGACATGGTGCCGCTGAAGACGCCTTCGATGCGCGTGACCTCGTCGCCCGTGTCGACGAGGTCCTTGAGCGTTGAGATGACGGGCAAGCCGGCGCCGACCGAGGATTCGTGGTAGACCTTGGCGCCAGACTCGGCGGCCGCGGCGAAGATGTCGCGCCACAGACCGTAGGAGCCCGAGAAGGCCTTTTTGTTGGGCGTGACCACGCTGACGCCGCGGCGCAGGAACTGCGGGTAGCTGTCGGCCACGTCCTGGGAGCTGGTGTTGTCTATCAGGACGACCTTGGCGGGAGCGGCGGCAAGGTAGTCCACCAGCTGGGCCAGGGCCGGGGGCGCGCGGGACGAGGCGGCCAGGGAGGAGAAGAGGTCCGCGCCGCTGCCGCCGCTCAGGCTGGAGACTTCGGAGTAATCGTCGCTGTAGAGAGCCTTTTTGCTGGTTGAGATGTAGCATAGGCTGAGCTTGGGGTCAGGGCGACGCTGGGCCAGTGCTTGAAGCTGGGAAAGGAAGCATTTCCCGACTCCGCCGGCGCCTTTTTGGTCGAGTGGTGACGGGTTGAGTGAGAGCTTTTAGCCCATGTGTTCCTCTCAAGTCAAAGGCTTTTGCCGGCGCCAAAGTCCAGCACCAAACTGTGAATAGACAGGCATTGGCTGGTGCGGTACATACCAATGATGGCAATGTGAACTTGCTTGGGGGAAGCCATGGTTATAAGAGGGGTCTCAGGCAGGTGAGGAACTGTGTCTTGTACCTGTCTAGGGTGTAAATCTAGCTGTTTCTCGCCGAGTCTTAAGATTCTCGACAGTTGGTGGGGTTTGATACTTGAAGGAAATATCAAAAGTCTGTTGCAACACCTAGATCACACACAGCCCGCTGCGTTGACCAAAGTAAAGTGGTTAGTAAATAGAGGCCGATAACGGCCAGCACAGCACATCATTCACCCCACCAAATCCAGCTTGCCCCCTGTATGCACTGTGCCGATCCACTAAAAGTCGGCGCCGCCAGAGCGGAACCCCACATGCGCAGGGCCCGGAGCTTAGCGTCGCATCAAGTCCGACTTTGACCTCGCGCAAAACCTGACAAACAAGATCGTGACAAAGACATTCGTGTTAGGCTCCTCCTCACTCCCACTACTCTGACCTGCTTGCTCCGATCGGGTCGAAGACGGCATCATACAGGCATCATGGCTCCCACCGGGAAGCCCAACAGAAATCTCCGCAAGGAGTACCGAGAGGCGCAAAATCGCAGTGGCGCCGCAACGCTGCCCAAGAAGAAATTCTACCGGCAGCGAGCCCACGCGAATCCGTTCTCCGATCACAATCTCACCTAGTGGGTGTCTTATATATCCCCGTCTTCACTTAATATGAGGCTATTCTGATGGCTTAGATACTAAGACCAACTCCCCTTGAAGCCCCATCTCCCCAGACCACATGGACTGGGCACCTCTGTATCCGGCCTACACATCACCGGACGCAGAGGTTGATACCGCTACCCAAGATCCATCAGCTGCCAAGCCATTACCGAGGAAACTGCTCAAGAATGTTGAGGTTGCAGACATTGGCTGTGGCTATGGTGGCCTTCTGATGGCTCTGTCGCCGGCGCTGCCCGACACCTTGATACTAGGTAGGCGCTGAGAGGATGGACCAGACAAGGAGCTATCCAACACCTGGTAACACCACTGACATGCTTCAACCCACTCCTCCACAGGCCTGGAGATCCGGACCCAAGTGACGGGCTTCGTCCAGGACAAGATCCGGGCTTTGCGTGTGCAGCACTCGTCGACGGCAGATGCCGAGGGCGGCGCGACGACGCAGCAGGCCTACCAGAACATCGCGTGCCTGCGCGCCAACACGATGAAATTCCTGCCAAACTTCTTCGTGCGCGGGCAGCTTACCAAGATTTTCATTTGCTTCCCGGACCCGCACTTCAAGGCGCGCAAGCACAAGCAGCGCATCGTGTCGACGACGCTCAGCTCCGAGTACGCCTTCGTGCTCCGGCCCGGGTCGGGCATCGTCTACACCATCACCGACGTCAAGGACCTGCACGAGTGGATGGTCGAGCATCTGGAGGCGCACCCGTTGTTTGAGAGGATCGGCGAGGAGGAGCAGGAGGCCGATCCCTGCGTAGCCATCATGCGCAGCGAGACGGAGGAGGGCAAGAAGGTGGAGAGGAACAAGGGCCACAAGTACGTGGCTCTGTTCAGGAGGCTTGAGGACCCGCCTTGGTGATGGAGAGGAGACAAATGGTGTGCTTGTCTACTTGGTATGGCTTCCAGAGCAGCAAGCCAAGGCAGTACCATATCAGGGGGTTGCGGTCTCAGGCTGACTGCGATCTGAATATACAAAAACTTGATACAAAACGGCAGATATTCATATCAACGGAAGGAGTCAGGTTCGTTCGGACCGATGCCATCTGCGAATATGCTCACATCATCGTCATCGCAGTTGAGCAGCGGGAAATCGACATTAACGGTTCTTCGGGCCTTGCTCCCCTCTTTGTCTGAGGGAATTGTGTCTCCATTTGAACCAAAACAAGGAAATCGATCTTGTGGTGCATATGAAAATACATACCTAGGTAAGGTGGTGAGTGAGCGATATTGGACACGTGATCCCGATCTACTCCTGCTTCTCGATTGAGATGCGTTCGTTATTGCCTCTCACCTTTCTGCGTTGTTTTTAAACAGGCTGCGTCTTGATCTCACTCACTCAGTCCATCCATCCGCCAAACCAATCAAGCAAGCCAACCCCGTCACGGCGACAGCAGAAACAAGACATTCCGGACACACTGCGTGCGTTGTATCTCTCCGATGCAATCCGGCGTCTCGTATGGTCTTACCCGGTCGGCCGCTTCTTGATGCAAGACGTATATTATACGGCCTTTGCCAGCCATGAGAAGGTGCCGTCACAGTCAGCCGGAGGTGTCGGGCGGGACAGATGGCAAGAAACGAGATACTGATGAAGCTGCAGACGTGGAAATCCATCTCTGGGACCCAACCAGAGCCCAATCTAAGATCTTGGGCGTAATCGCAAACATTTTCGTCAACTTGATGGAACTTCGGGCCACTGCTACCGCCATGGGGGACTGCCTCTTTTGGAAGGACGCAACGTGTCCCGCCGAGCGGCTTCTGAGCCGCCTTTCAAGGCCAGATCCCATGGTATTGGTTTGGCTAAGCCAAATGGCTTTCAGGTGCTGCTGGCTAGGCGAGCATTGTTTTGATGCACCGAGGCAGCATGGTGAGTGGATCTGTACCATTGATAAAGAAGGCGAGGCATTGCATTTCCAAATGAGCCCTGATACCATTCGTCCAAATTACAAAACATGCAAAACACTAGCAAGAACAGAAAACTGATATCGCGTACACGGCTCGGCTGCGCAGTCGAGTGCTCGCTCTCTGGCCACCACGTGGACAAGAGACCATAGCTTGGAGTGGGAATCCCATCGCAGTCATAAAGACTTCTGTCTTTACCGGCCCGAGTCCAGGCCCAGGTCCGCGGGCGGTGGGACAAGATAATCTAAATGCAACCCTCATTCCTTTTCTTCACACCTTGGACTTATCAGCGAGGTTGCTCCGCCACCCGCCCTCCTGACATTGGCAGGATTCTTGGCATCCCGAGGATTGAAAGGTCTCTGCTTTCTCAAAGTGCAAGGCTTCAACTATGGCTTGGCCATGTTCCAGACCCGGCGCTGCCAGGACGAGACAATCTACGGATTTTCCTCCTGTCGCTCGTCCCGCGCCCCAACTGCACACCACATCTTTTTGCCCCAAAGACATCTGTCCCTGGCTATTGATTCACCATCCTCGGCCTGTCCCTTTATCGGCATTGTCTTGGCGAGCTTGTCTGTTTCTCCAGTGGCTCTCAGGCCATGTCGATCCGGAAGACAAAAGCAAGCCACGGCTATATACTAGCGGCTCCTCGCAGGCGTCCCGGTAGCTTAGATCTTGCACGAGGTTGTCTTGATAATGGGGATCATTTGTTGAAAATAGTGGTCCTCCTGCCCGCAATCAACAAACACAATTTTCTGATCGTTCAACGCTGAAGATTCTTTGGCCGGGCCTCAAAAGTCGGCCTTCCCAGTCACTGGGCTGTACTCGGCAGCGTGCAGATTCTGTTGCGCTCGGGTCCTGCACGTTATCGCAAGCGAGTGAAGTCATCCGCAAGCACCATGCCGTCATTGTCTTGTTTTCCCCGTGCCTGAAGAATAAGGGCGCCGTCGGATCAGTTGTCCGTTATTCCACCAACCTATTTGTTTTACAGTCACCAGGCCATCGAACCAAAGTTCGAGGCGGGAGGCCTGGTGAAGTCCTGGAGCTTGGATATTCCAAGAGATGCAAGCTCAATGTACATTGAATTGCGTGCCTCGTGAGCCTTTTTACCAGGACTACACATACTCTCGGCACAACTTACTGCGCCTTATAAACTTGGCTCACACGGTGACCCCCACTCTCTGCTGGTCCAAGGCTCTATAGCTGCCAATGTTGTATTTGCATTCCTAGAAACGCGAGTGCAGCACTTGATGCTCTATGAATGTCCCTTTTGCGATACTATACCCACATCTGGTCGTCAGAATCATGCTCATATGTCAAACCACCTGCCAGCAAACATTCATTCAAGCACATATGCCGACAGCAAAGGGCGACTGGGCTATATATCTCATGCTGTCATCTCTTAGATCGCATATGGCTCTACGGCAGTTCAGATTGACAGCGGTCCAGGCCAGCCCCCTCGCCAACATCAAAGTCCAGAAACCCTCAAAAGGCCATGTTGAACTGCCTCGCATCTGTGGGGTAAATCGCCGATGCATCTCTGGCATGCCATTCATGTCAGACAAAGGCCGGCCTGGCAGTTGGAACCGATGCCGAGTCTCTGGGTGACCGGGCCTGTTTAACCAGCTTTACCCATATTGGTTTCGACACAGAGCCTACCGGTTTAGGCAGACCTCATTCTTCTTGCAAAGACGAATACGACCAATTTCAGCGCCCGCCGTCCTTTTTTTTTGCTGTCTGGTAGGTATGTACGAAGTATGTACACGGTCGGCCGTATCGCCCTGAAAGGAAAAGCCCATTTTATCTTAACGTGTCTATTACTTGTGCTTTGTAAGGCGTGACAGAGACGGGTCGACCCAAGGTTTTGTGTTCTTGCCGTTTACAACTGTCGTCTAAGCGAGGTGCGCCATTTCATTAAGCACATGTCGTCCCGTGTCATCGACAGTCTCTACAGCGTACGTTGTTGCCCGGAAGCAATCTTACAATTCTCCGGCGACCGACGGGCATGGCCAGTCGTCGGGCTGACTTGCTCGTCTTGCACTGCGTTGCTGACTTCCTTACGCACTCACTGCATTTTCCACCACTGCAAATTGCTGCTGACGAGCCCCTTATCACCGTCGCAAATTCTGTCGACACCCGTCTTGTTGTCTGGGACAAAAAAAAAAGCCAGCTTCTATCCACTTCTCCGGGAGGCAGCGCCGAAGTGTGGGGGAGGGTGCGTGGCCCGTTGCGGTACCCTCCTTGACGGTAAGCATCCGTCTCTTCCTTCATCTCTCTTC
>JASAOQ010000071.1:0-44863 GCA_031306065.1 Pseudopyricularia cyperi | reverse complement strand
CCGCCACCCCCACTGCCACTGTAGACGTGCATCTCCCTCAGGGCCCTGCACACGCCCAGGAACAGCTCCATGAGCCGGCGCTCGGGGAAGCGCGTGTGGTTGACGAGGTTGGCGTTGATCATGTCCTGCAGGTTGCCGCGGCGGTAGTACGGCAGGAGGACGTAGACCGTCTTGCTGTCGTCGCCGGCGCCGCCGCCGCCGCGCTCGGTCGAGATGCTGTAGTCGACGCTGTGGATGATGCTCTCGCTGCGCTCAAAGAGCTTGTAGGCCTCGACCTCGCGCATCGCCTGCGCGACCGACTCGGCGCCGAAGGGGCAGCGGATCTTCTTGAGGGCCAGGAGCTCGCTTGTCGCCGTGTCCTGGACGAGGTAGACGTAGGAGAAGCCGCCCTGTTTTTTGTCGTTGCGCGCGCGCGCTCGTCTTCATTAGCCAGATGATTTTTGGGTCGGGGGGTTTTTGTTTGCAGGCAACTGGGAGCTTGTCCGCGTTCGATGGCGCCGATGAATGCACAAAGAGGGGGACTTTTTTTTAATTGCAAACGCACCTCGCCCAGCAACCTCAGGATCTTGAAGCTCCTCCCATTGATCTTGAGCGTCGGAGATCCGGGGAAGCAATTGAGGCAGTTGCCCAGGGAGTAGAGCAGGTCCTGTAATATCTGCGCCATTGTGTGTAGGTGGTGTCTCTGAAAAGAAGGTAATTAAATGGTTGAGATGGGACAAAACAAAAAGAATAAACGGCCTCTAAAACCACCCAATCAAATTACCTAAGATGCCTAAGCCAATGTAATAATCAGTCGGTCGAGGCTGTAAAAGGTCAAGAAAGTTTCGGCCAAAGAAGGTTCGGGTCGGGTTTGGCTTTTTTTTCGTCGCACCTCGGCGGTCGGCGGGCGTTGATTGATGGTAATGCTTCGTCGTCTCCAAAGTATATGTATGTACAGAGTAATTACGTGTAATCAAACAAAGGGTCTGAGCTGGCTAAGCTCAGGGTCTTGGCGGCGGTGATATTTATACCAAATTGAGTGCTTCATGTTCTTGTTCGGACCTCGATTTTCCCTTTTGCTTATCATTTTTCCTACTGCACGCATCGCATCGCAGCAACCAACCCTGCCGAAGCTGTAGGAGCTGATAGGCTTGTTAAAGGGAAAAAAAAAATTTAAAAAAAAAAATAAACACCGCCCGTCGCTGAAACATTGGATTGCTTCGATACCAGTCCGCTACAGCTTTCCTACCACTAATAATATAACAATATCTCCATGTCTACGTCCACGAGCAGCAAAACACAGTATCCCAGCATCCAACACCAACAACAAAACAACATAAACACTCAACACAATCTGTACTAACATGGAACCGGGACCCAATCACATCTTCCCCTTTCAAATCGCTCACTTTCAACACATCTTCACAGCTCCATCCGGAAGCTGGCTACCTCAAACGGCCTCAGCGTAATCTCAAACTTGCCATCCTTAAACTCAACCTCGTCCCCATCGTCCTCCAGCAGGTTCACCTTCCGCACCTTCTTGACGTCCCAGCTCGTCTCGACCTGTCCCCGCGCCTGTCCTCCCAGGCTGTCGTAGATGCGCAGAATCACGCTGCGGCCCTTGCGCGCCGGCAGCAGGCCCACGCTCACGTCCTCATCGTCCTCGCCGCGCTTCACCGTGTCCAGCACCAGCGACTTGCTGCCCGTCACCCGGATCGGGCACGTCGACAGCGTCGCCACCGCCGTCGCATCCGCCGGCTTCGCCAGCACCGTCAGCTTGTTGTTGAACTCGATCGCCCGCCGCACCGTCGTCTGGCCCAGCCCGCCAGCGTGGGGCAGTATCGCCCACCGGATGTGGTGCTTGCCCATGTCGGCGTGTGCGTCCGGTGCCTTGGGTGCCCTTAGCAGCGAAAGCCGCATCAGGCTGCCCACCGTCGCGAACCCGTACTTGCTGTCGTTAAGGATCGAAACTCCGTAGTCGTTCTCCGACAGGTCCGCGAAGCGGTGGCAGCACACCTCAAACTTGGCCATATCCCAGGTGGTGTTGTAGTGCGTTGGCCGCTTGACAATTCCAAACTGCGTCTCGTACGAGGCCTCCGTGTTGCGAACGTCGACCGGGAATTCGACCTTTAGGAACTTCATCGTCTCGTGCCAATCAACTTCGCTGTGCACCTCGATGTGCGACTGCTGGCCTTCGATGGCGGCAGACAGGCTAATCGTAGTCTTGATGGAACTCTTGTCGCTGATCTGTGTCTTGGTCACCACGCTGACACGGTGAGGCTTTTCCTCGGCAATCTCTGTTGCTCCGCTGGAAAGTTCCTTGCGGCTGTCAAGATGGTAGACCTCGACGTCCCAGGCTTGCCAGTACAGCGGCTTGTCGTCAAAAATGACAAACTGGTTCGCCTTGCCTCCCTCTGGAATAACCTCCCGGCCCACCCGACGGTCATACATCGAAGTGATGACACCGTCCTTGATCTTGACCGTGAGGTCATTGTTCTCCATGACGAAGAATCCGTCATCCCCTTTGCTGACCGATACCTCCTTGTCTGATGAGCATTTGAATTTATGCACGCGCAGAAGATTCCCGGAGCCGCAAGCAACACCTCCCTCGTGGTCATTGATGTCGACAATCTCTTTGCGATCCCATGGCAAAGTGTTCAGGGCAATCGCATCCTCAACGCTTGCCACCTTGGTTTCGGACAAGCCAAGAACCTTGTAGATGTCCTTTCTCACACGAGCGGCAGTCTCGAATAACTTGGCATAAAGCTGCATGTTATGGCCCTCTGGTAAGTATCCAACTTGAACCGAATGAGAATTTGAAGAAATCAAATCAAGGGGAAAATACCTCGTCGGAATCGTCGTAGCACATCTCGATAGAGCTGCCAGGCAGGCAGTCGTGGAACTGGCAAAGCAGTGTTCCCTCCCACATCTCGTCGATCTCCTTTTTGGGATACTTGTAGTTCTTGTCCTTGATCGTGGCAATCGTCGCTAGGAGCTCGAGGTCGCGCAGGACCGTCTCGGACTTGCGGTTGTTCAGCTTATTGTTCGCCTGCGTGGTATACGTGCCACGGTGCAGCTCAAAATACAGCTCGCCGTACCACGTCACGAACTCGTCCGCCTTGTCCTGGAGTCTGTCGAAAAAGTCATCGACCGTGTTGCCCAAGTGGATCCTGGGTAAGAGCCCAACCTTGTCGGAGATGCCACGGCAGCGGCGCAGCTTCTCCAGGTGCTGCCAGGTTGGGCCACCGCCACCGTCACCGTGCCCAAACACAAGAAGTGAGGTCTCGTCCTGGTTCATGGACTTGTGCTGAGTGATACTCCGCTTGACGTCTCCAAAATTGGCCTCGGCGGTGTACGTCTCCGAAGGAGGCATGTGGCATATGACTTGGCTGCCATCTAGGGCAACCCAGTTGAAGGTTGTGTGCGGAAACTTGTTAATATTGTTCCAGCTCAGCTTCTGCGTCAGGAACCGGTTCATCCCAGCAAGACGACAGATCTGTGGAAGCTGGCTCGAGTATCCAAAAGTGTCGGGAAGCCAAAAAGTCTGGCAGCGCTGCCCAAAGTTTCCTTCGAAAAACCGCTGGCCGTAGAGGAACTGGCGCACGAGCGACTCTCCGCTGGGCATGTTTGTATCGTGCTCGACCCAACTTCCACCGATGGGATGAAAGCGACCCTCCTTGATCCTTGTCTTGATGCGATCAAACACATACGGGTAGTCATCCTTGAGCCATTTGTACTGTTGCGCCTGCGACACAGAAAAGTGAAGCTCCGGGTATCGGTCCATAAGCTCGCACTGGTTGGACCACGACCTCGCCGTCTTGCGCCTCGTCTCGGCCCAGGGCCAAAGCCAGCAGGTATCGATATGGCAGTGGCCCATGCCGTAGACGAGAGCCTCCTTGCCACTCTCGTAAACCTTGTGAGAGTCAACGTTTCCGAGGTACTCGCGCGCAATTTGACGAGCCTTGAGAATCGACTCCTTGTTCCCGGGCTCAAAAGCCTCCATCATCTCCGTGGCCACCTTGAGCGCCTTGTGCTGCTCCCACGAATCCTGAGGAAACTCCCTCGCCGCGTCGCCAATAATCCAGTGGTCAATGTGCAATTGACGAGCCTCCTTGTTGATGGCGACAATCTGGGCCTTTCTGAGCTGGAAATACTTGTTAGGGTCCGGGGGCTGAATGCTGTCTCCACCGGGAGCGGCGCCGAACATGCCGTTGCATGCCATCTCTATGTATATGATGTGCTCCTTGCCGTCGCGGAAAGAGTCTGGGAGGATCCACTCCTCGCGCTGCTGCTCGCTCAGGCCCTGGAGCGGGTTGCCGTCCTCGGTCCACACCATGCCCTCGTTGCCCGCAGCCCAGTGCAGTTCGAGATGCTCAGCCTTGAGCATGTGCTCCGGCACCTTGAGCTGGACCTTGAACCAGTGTGTCGTCCATGACGGACCGAACCAGGCGCCGATGTCGGTGGGCTGGAAGGTGTGGGATGTCGCCTCGTCGAACTTGGGGCGCGTCTGGCCCGGGGCGTCCCAGACAGAGAGCTTGACGTGAGGACTACCGCTGGCAACAGCCTCCTCGATCATGCTAACGCGGGAAATATCAGCGGGCCGACCGAGAAAGCTATGAGAGCAAGTGCCGGGTCCTGGACTTACCTAAGGACATTCTGGGATTGGTATTGCCCCCCGGCCGTGAGCTGGTTGAGGCGGTCCTTGTATATGTTTTCAATCCACTTGCCGACAGGCTTGGACGCCAACACGGGGTACGATTTGGGGCCGCCAATGGCAGGCTTGGTCTCTCCGCCCATGATGTACGGATCCTTCGGCCAGCCTCGAGCCGGCGTACCGTACGATGTATGGAGGGTGTTTGCAGCTGGTGCTGCCGCTGTGCAACTGTGACATAAAGAGTAAGCTCGGTGCACGGCTAGCGCTTGACAAGCTCGACGCAAATTGGATCGCAATGCAATGCAAGAGGACACCGAGGTGTTGTAAATGGGAGTGTGAAGTTAGCTGTACCTGGAATGGAGGAGAGAAAGTCCCGGACAGGTAGCTTTTGAGCTAGGTCTCTGGAGCTCTCGACTTTGATAATGGGGAATGGCGAAGAATGTAGAGCTGCCGATATAAGTCCGTCCAGCCGGCGAGTAATAAGAGCAAAAGGAGGTAAAACAAATACTTGAGTTAACAGGAAAAAGGCAGAGGTGGAAAGGATGGAAGAACTGGCTACGAATACACACTCTCCAATCGGGCCAAATACTGCTTGCCCAGGGTCAGCTGCATCTCGGACTAGCTAGCAGTGAGGAGAGCTCCGCCCCCGCACAGCGACAAGCAAGCTCCATGGCTGGGATGAAGGTGTGGGCACTGGGCAGTCCGCCCTTGCAGGGTTGCACCTGCCGAGCATTGTCGGTCCTGGGACGTGGGTTGGGTGCGGGGTACAGTGGCTCGAGTGGCTTTTCTCCTTCCTTTCCTACAAAGTAATTATTACTGGTACTTGTCATTGATTAGCTAATCAAGGTGACGGACGATTGAGGGCATTCCCACACTCATCCCTCCTCTGTGGTCGCCGACATTGCTGGTGGTGTATACCGTGACCAAATCTGTACAACCCATCTGTCTGAACGAAGAAGAGAATCCCACTGCATCCGAGTTCCGAATCCGACCATCCATTTGCACGCAGGATCCAAAGGTGCAGACGTGGCAAAACATTTGTTTGTTTTGGGTTCAGTGGAACGAGGGAACCCCCGGCGTGGCGTTTGAGCTTGGGACAGCCAATCTTTGGACTAACGTCTCGGTGATCGACCAGCACCGCACCGGTGCCACAGGCCAGGCCAGAAAGGTAGTTGAGATGAACTCTTGATGGGTTTTGGTAACTGTTCTCTAGTCTAGACTAGTATAAGTATGGTCGACATGACATTCCCATATCCAGTACGAAAAACCCCGACACAACAGGCCGTGATACAGTACTTCAAATACGGGGAAATACACCACGATCGGATCAGCTGCACTGTATCTGTCGGCTAGCTTAAGTAACGCTGCCGATCTGTACAGTGGCTGCGAGTCTTGGGTTACACTGTCTCGACGCAGTTACGACAACCACAGTTTATCCTTTCCCTGGCTCCCTGGCCAAGTCGATATCATATTAATAAACTTCATTTCATTGCGTCTTCAAAGAAAGACTAACATATGCATCGCAAATCCATCCAGTACGCCCGCACACCCAAAAAAAGCAAATTCAAGTGAATGGGGAAAAGAGCAACGCGCCCACACGAGCAGTGCCAAGATAAATCCGGCCAACGTAATGTCTTATACAGTATACTGACCAGCCATGTCACCCACTGTTCTTGAGAGCCTATTTGGAGATGACTTCCTTGGTAAGGTTTTCACCATCTCCGTCGTCCCTGTGCAACTCTGAACCGTCGCACTCTTCGGCATCGTCATCATCATAATCAAACTCCTCATCATCATCTCCCATATCTTCATCATCATATCCCATATCTTTATCTTCATCCTCATACTCTGGCCCCCACCGCCTCGCCTCCTCAAGCCCGCTCTCGCTCTCGCTCTCGCTCTCGCTGTCGCTGTCGTCCTCGTCCGTTGCGAGGTCCAACGTGCCCATCAATGGCACGTTGATCCTAGCGAGCTGGCTTTTGACCATGCCGTCCGCCTCGGCAAACATCTCGTCCTCTCTGTCCGGGTGCGGCTCTGAGTCTATCTCGAAGCGGAGCTCGTCAGTGTCGAGCGGCTTCTCCGCCGCGGCCGTATTAGGCGAGAGTAGCGCGTCTTTAGGCACTAGGCCGATCCACCTGTTCACAGAGGCCTCTAAGCGCCTCCTTTTGCACACCCCGGTACCGCCACTGATGGCATTGGCAGCAGTAGTGGAAGGAGCAGTGGCAGGTGGGGTGGTCGCCGAGCGCTCCGACAGACCCCTCCGAAACTTGCGCTTCTGGCGCCTGCGCCGCCGCTGGATACGGTCGCGAATGTCCCATGCCACGAACAGTATAGTTGCCGACGCTACCTCCTGGCATTGGGCAAGCAACATATCGGCCGAGCTCTGGCCCTTTTGGCGCTGATTGTTTGCGATGGTCTGGAAGCGCTGATCGTAGTAGGCTGCGATCCGCGCGACCAGGTCGTCGGAGCATGGGTCCATGTTATTGAAGGCGGCCGGCGCGGTCGTCGTGTTCAAAGGTTTCGTGTCGAAGGCGGTGGCGGCGCCGTTGCACCCGTCGAGGTAAGGGGACGACACCGATGCCGGAACTGTCTGTGAAGGCTTCTTGATTGGGGTTGCTGGGATGGGCGTCTGTGGTTGAGTCTTCTCCGGCGTCTGGGCCACGGTTGGCCTGGTTTCAGTGGCTGGGTGAGTAGGCTTGATCAAGTGCCCGGAAAAGGTGGAAAATTTCAGACAGTTCGGTGGGGGGAGTGATGGGTATATGCGGGTCGGAGGGTGCAGGGATTCCCGGCAAGGATGTAGAATTGGTGGCCATGTCGCTTTTAGGATGACTTGATTGGATGTCTTTGTGGCCGACGCTGTGTATGACGGCACTTTGATGGTGTGTTAGGTTTACACATGACAAGTGTAGATGGTTGCTTGTCAAAAGTTTATAGAACCAACCGCTTGCAAGTGTTTTCCATTACAGGGGAGTTTTTGATGTAATTAGTTGAAGATGTCCAGAGAGGATACACGACACGTGAGGTATAATGCGAATCTATACCACGGCGTGTAGCAACACTGGTTTCTACGATATTGGGGGGAGCGGCAAGGTAGCGGGGGATGAGAGTGCAAAATGGGATGGCATGGAGCAATGAATGGCACCAGGGTGGGCATATCGGTGAGGAGGCGTATCTGTGGTACCGGGTCCCGAGGGGAGGGGAGGCAATTCATTTCAAACGTGTATGCGAATGGGAATTGCGGTGGTGGGCGGAGTTCTTGTGAAAGAGGAGGAAAAAAAAAAAAAGGTTCGAGAATGGGTTGAAGACATGCCAGAAATGGTGCCACTCCATGCGATGCGGGTCTTTTTGCCATCTGCTTAGCAACTTGACACACAGTTGCAACAGGAACCCTATAAGGCCGGCGTCGAGAGATCAACAGTGGCATGAAACAATACAAAAGCTAGCTGATGAAGCCATATTGTCGTCACATGGATATGGAGTTGGGTATGAGATATGGCGATCTTGTCTGTTGGAGGCATCTCCCGAAGCTGTCTTAGTAGTACCTTTTGCCCCACCGCCTCCACCAATGTCAAATCCAGAACCAATAAAACCGCTCTATTCAACCTCCATCCACGCGTGAGAATATTCAACCACCAACGCCATCAAATCACCTGATCCCCTCCCCATCTACCACACCTTGACAGCGAGCGCGCCCACCTCAGAAGCAGCCCACGCTGATGCTCCAGTCGCGCTGCTCCTCCTGCCATGCGGCCTACTCGCGCATCAGAAGCCGCTGCACCCTGTCCGCCTCTGCCGCCACAAAACTCGATCGTCCAGGTTGCTGCCCCGATGCAGATCGCTCACGTCGACAAGGGCGGATCGCCCCGTCGCCGCCAGTGCTGTACCAGGCCGGCATAGTCTCATCCTCGCACCATGCGTTGGCTCATCGACAGTCGTTGCGTCCCAAACTCGGACACAACTGCTGTCTATCGGCTCGCGGCCATCATTGCATGTCCGTGAGCAGCAGCTCCGTGCTGTCTGCACCTCGCTCATGCAGCTACGTGGGCGGGCTGTTATCCTCTCCCGCTTCCTCCGCCCCTTTTTACCGGCAAGTCAGGGGTGCCAAGACGAGGACGACTGTGAAGCTTGATGATCTGCCCGTGGCCAAACTCTCCAGGACCAAGTCCAAAGCCAAAGCAAAGAAAAGTCTAGAGCTGGAGGACCAGCCAGAAGCACAAGACGCCGAGACTGGATCCGCCCTCAAGCTTGAAGACCTGCCCCAGGGAGCAATAGATGACATAGAACCTCTTAGCACACCCGAGGAAGAGGGCCCGGTCTACCCCACCGTCATCCAACAGGCGCGTCGCAATATGATCAGGTTCGACAACTGCATACTTCTAACCCGCGTTGGCGGCTTTTATGAGCTCTACTTTGAACATGCCCAGGAGATCGGTCCGCAGCTAAACTTGAAAGTGGGCTCCAGGAGGACGGCTGCGGGCAATGTTGCCATGGTAATCTCTGTTTCTATTTCTTGCCTCTCTGCCCCCTCTGTTCCTGATACACAAAAGAACGTACGTAACTGTGCCGCTGTACTGCTCTTGAATTCTGATGATGCCTGCAATGATTGCAAAACGATAGGCCGGGTTTCCCTTCTTCCAGCTCGACCGGTTCCTCAAAATCCTAGTCCAGGACCTGAACCGCTACGTGGCCATTGCCGAAGAGTTCCCCAATGACGCCGGCGACAAGGTCAAGTCCGGCGGCCTCTTGCACGATCGCAAGGTAGCCCGCGTCGTTACTCCCGGCACCCTAATCGATGAGAACTTCATGGACCCCTACTCGAACAACTACGTGATGTCGATCCACTTGCCAGACTCGCGGCCGGCTCACTCGCCGAAAGCAGAGCATGAACCCGTCGATGCACAATCTGCCGCCGCGCCTGCACCTCTCCTGGACGACGTCGCCAGCGTCCCCCTCGGCCTGGCCTGGCTAGACCTATCCACGGGCCATTTCGTCACCCAATCTGCAGCCCTTGGCGAACTTGCATCGGTGCTCTCCCGCGTCGGGCCCAAAGAGATTGTGCTCGACCGCACCGTCACGTCCCGCGGATCCGAGGAGCTGCTCGCCCTCCTGGCCGAAGAAAGGCGGTTGACGACGCACGCCGACCGTCCGGAGGAGTGGACGCCTACCGACTGGGCTCCCATGCTCGAGTCCGAGATGTCGCCGCAGGCCGCGGGCGCCTTCACCCCGGAGGAGGTCCAGGCCAGCAACCTGCTGCTCCACTACGTCAAGGACCGGCTGCAGATCATCAGCATCCGGCTGCAGCCGCCCCGCCGCCACCAGGCCATGGAGGTTATGTCCATCGACAGGAACAGCATGCGGTCGCTCGAGATCAGGACCACGATCCGCGAGGGGAACCTGCGGGGCAGCCTGCTGCACGCCGTCCGCCGCACCGTGACCAGGGGAGGTGCCAGGCTGCTGGACGAGTGGCTCGGCGCGCCGTCGACCTCGCTCGACGTCATCAACGCCAGACAGGAGCTCGTCTCGCGCTTCCTGCGGGATGAGGCCCTGCGCGACGGCGTGAGCCTGCTGCTGAGGCGCTGCGCGGACTCGCAACGGCTCGTGCAGAAGTTCGCCCTTGGACGCGGCGACCCGGAAGACCTCCTCGATCTGGCCCGCACCATCCACGCCGCGGGTGATGTGGTCGCGCTCCTGCGGGGCGCTACAGCAGCCCCTGATCCGCTTACAGACTCAACACGCAAACCGGGCCAGGATTGTCTCGGCCAGATGATCGATCGTATCGACCTGTCGCAGCCCACCGCGCTCGCGAGGATGATCGGCGACGCCATCGACGAGGAAGGCCTTGTGCAGCGCCACCAGCTCGAGGACGAGGTGGCCGGCGAGATGGCCGAGCTAGCGGAGCAGGTCGTCAGCGCCGCCGCCGCCGCCGCCGACGTCGACGGGTCTGCGGACCTCGCCGGCGCGCTGACCAAATCGGCCTCGACGGCGGCAGCAACAGCCAGGAAGCGCCGCGCCGCCGCCGCCTCCTCGACCATCGCCAACTCCATCCGCGAATACTACAGCGCCGATAGCGACGCCTGGATCATGAAGCCGGGCGCCAGCGACGTCCTGGCGGCGCGCCACGCCGAGCTGTCAGCCCTGCTGCGCGAGCGCGCATCGCTCCAGGCCTCGCTGCAGGAGCGCCTCCAGGCCCCGACCCTGACGCTGAAGTGGACGCCCAACCTGGGCCACATCTGCCACGTCAAGGGCAGGGACGCGCGCGCGGCGCCGCCAGACGGCGTCCGCCCCATCTCCTCGTCGCGCAGCACCCGCTCCTTCCACCAGGCCGAGTGGACCGACCTCGGCTCCCGCCTCGACCGGGCCCGCGCCGCCATCCGCGCAGAGGAGCAGCGCGTTTCGCACCTCCTCCGCCGCGCCGTGGTGCAGTCCCTCGTCCCGCTGCGCCGCAACGCCGCCGTGCTGGACGAGCTCGACGTCGCGACCGCGCTGGCCCGTCTCGCGCACGAGCGGGGCTGGGTCCGGCCCTTGGTCAACAGGGGCACCGCGCACGCCGTCGTAGGCGGCCGCCACCCGACCGTCGAGGCCGGCCTGGCGGACAGGGGCCGGTCCTTCACCGGCAACGACTGCTTCGTCGGCTCGGCGGGCCACGGGAGCGTGTGGGTCGTCACGGGGCCCAACATGGCGGGCAAGTCGACGTTCCTGCGGCAGAACGCGCTCATCACGGTGCTGGCGCAGATCGGGTGCTTCGTGCCGGCCGAGCATGCCGAGCTCGGCATAGTCGACGCCCTCTTCAGCCGCGTCGGGTCCGCCGACGACCTGTACCGCGACCAGAGCACCTTCATGGTCGAGATGCTCGAGACGGCCCAGATCCTGCGCGCCGCCACGCCGAGGAGCCTGGTGGTCATGGACGAGATCGGCCGCGGCACGACGCCCGAGGACGGCACAGCCGTGGCCTTCGCGTGCGTCCAGCACCTCGCGACCACGAACCGGTGCCGCGCGCTGTTCGCGACGCACTTCCATGCCGTCGCGGACCTCGCTGCCGACAGGGGTCTGCTGGCTGCCGAGGGCGGCGCGGGCGGCGTTGAGATGTACTGCACCGACGTCAAGGAAGACGAGGACGGCGGCTTCATCTACGTGCACAAGCTGCGCAGGGGCGTCAACAGGCAAAGTCACGCCCTCAAGGTGGCGCGCTTGGCCGGACTGCCCCGGGCGGCCATTGAAGTTGCCAGGGACGTGCTACGGGAGACGTTTGGGGTTGCAGCAGGGCGATGACGGGAATGACTGGCTGCCCGTCGCCCTTGGGATGCACGTCTCACTTTGTATAAAACTGTACATCAACTTGTCTGCCCATGCGTAAGCATGTGTAAAATTTACTTCACGTTCAATCATAGCGACATTGACCAAGTTTAAACCTGCAAGACAGTATGTCTTGGCATTCTTGGTTACAGCGCTGTTCCGTGGGTTGCATCTGGACGGTCGCTTTTGAACGGTTAGCTTCAAATTCGTTCAAAACATAATTAACTGAAAAAAGCTTGAATATTGTAGCATGTCTCATAGGGTGGTGATGGGTTGTCATCAAATGAGTTTTCAGGGTTAAAAAGCTCTTGATAGTTTTTATAATCATAGACAGCCGGGGGAGGTGCAATAAAGACGGGAGGAAATAAGTTCGGCTTACCCGTTGAATCTAGATGATACTGAGGCTGGACATGCAGCACATTACAGTACATCATCACACCAATATCACCAGGATACTCGCGTTGGCCATTACTTCATTTCATTTCGTGTAGATACTTAGTAACTGCTCCTGCGCAGAAGAGCTAGCTTCCACACTGGCCAATGCCTGGCGTTGACAAGTCGGTTCATGGCGGTGTCGATTCTGCGCTTAGTCAAAGAGACCGAAGCCCATGTCCTCGTCGGACTGCTCCTCCTCGGACTCCTCCTTCTTAGCCTCGGCAGCCTCGGAGGCTCCACCGGCGGCAGCGCCGCCAGCCGGGGCGGCCGAAGCGTAGGCGTCGGGGTTGGCGATGCGGTCCTTGAGCTCCTCGACGGCGGGGAAGCTGTACTCGGTCTCGAGAGCGACGGCAAGGACGTTCTTGTACGAGTTGACAAGCGAGTGGATGACGGACGGCCAGGTGGGGAAGTTGAGAGCCAGCGAGATGGCGGCGATGGTGGTGATAGCCGAGCCGAAGGTCTTGAGAAGCTGGTCCTCGCTGATGTCCAGGACGCTGGAGGGGAACGTGTTGCCCTGGTCGTAGACCTGCTCAACGGTGAGACCGTAGGTGAAGGGGGAGATGTTGAGCATGTTGAGCAGGGTGGCCTCTGAGGCTCCGACCTTGGCGCCGGCCTCGACGAGCTTCAGGTCCGTGGTGATTTCAATGGTACCACGGGCAATCTTGGTGGGGACACCGAGGGCCTGGAAGAAGGAGGTCTTGCCGGGCTCCATGCCGGTGTTTCCAGCGGGAACCCAGACGTCGTCGGGGGCGACTGCACCGGCACGGGCAGGGGCCCTGACACGGTTCTCCAGAATCTTGTCACGGATGGTCTTGAGGTCGACGTTGGTGAAGACGAAACCAACGTTGCCCTTGACGAAGGGGAGAAGACGCTCGTACTCGGGAGACTCCGAGATGAAAGTCTTGAGGGCACGGCGAACCTGTGGACATGGGAAAAGAGTTTGTTAGCAGGTGATTTTTGCTTTCACATTTTGGGCAGGTGACGACAAAGACTTATTGCAGCGTACCATGGTGTTCTTGCCCATCAGGACGACAGCCTCGCCGCGGAGCGACGAGCGAATCTCGTGCATTTGCTGAGAGCTGACATTGTCGACACCGACGATGAAGATGGACTTGTACTCCTCGAGCAAGCCCTTGAGCTTGTCGAAGTAGCCAGCCTTGTTACCGGTCTTGCCCCCCATATCTTCTTTCTTTATGAAGGCAGGATGTTTAAGGGCGAAGAGGTTTTGAATGTTTGGGGAGGAAAAGCAAGAAGGTTGCTGATCCTGTTGGTGATGTTGTTTTGTATGGTGGAAGAAGGCAAAATTTCGACATTCACCCACCCCTCCGCGATTTTGCTAGAATAAAATGTGCGCCCGTGTCTCTCGCTGAGGGCAGTCCCAACAGGGGCTAGCGCTGTTTTGGAAAATAAAGGTGGGACCACCCCACTTCTTGCTTGGAAACTTTTGTGAGCGCAGCTCCATCAATCGCTTCACGTCCGGTTGAGTCATGTGATATCAAATTTGCTTCCCCTACCTATGGAAGAAACGGCAAACTCGAGGGCCATTGCGTGAAGTTGAAGAGGAAAGAATCCGATTCCGCGGGCAGGGTGATTCTTCCAGGCCTAGGTTTTTCTGCAGACAACATGCTTCTACCTTACCAGCGACTCCTGGTGTCCGGCGAAGTCCTCTTTTGCGCCCAGGGCGGAAGCATTCATGCCTTCCGCCTCAAGGACCAGACTTATCTGACGACATGGAACCATCCGGCCACAAACAAGGAGACAGAGGCTCAGAATGTGCTAAAACCCGAAATCAGACCTCAGGTAGTCTCTGCGACCGCCAACAATGCGGGGGAGAACGAGGAGGATGGACCGCCATCGAAGCGAGTGAAGCTCGACTCTGGCTCCAGCAATGTAGTTGGTGAAGTTGCATCTGCCTCCCCCGTGCCAGAGACCGAGACGGGAACACCAGACATAGAGGTCAAGAGGCAGCGGCCGAAGAAGGGATCCAAGATCGCGGCGCCTGTGCCTGCAGATATTCCCTGGGTCGCCATCCTCACCGCGACCAGCGACGGCCGGCATCTGGTTGCCGTCACCGGCAACGACAAGACCATATGGACGCTCTCGCACGACGGGGCTGGAAATTTGACGGAGCTGAGCAAGCGTACTATGCCCAAGCGGCCCTGCGCGCTGGCCATTACCGCCGACGACCAGACGATTATCTCGGGCGACAAGTTCGGCGATGTCTTCGCTCTGCCGCTCGTCGAGTCCGACTCCCCGCTGGCTGTGACAACGCTCGTATCCCGCTCTGAGAAGAAGAAGGCGTACTTTAAGCCCGAGGCCGACGAGACCACCGTGCATTCGATGCGGAACCTGCGCGCCCTGGCTAACCAGAAACTGCATCTGGAGCAGCAAAAGAAACAGGAGGCGGGCGACGAGGCGGGCGATGCCGCAGGACCGGCGTTTGAACACGCCCTGCTTCTCGGGCACGTCTCGATGTTGACATCGCTCGTGCTGGCCGCGGCCCCGTCCCCGACCGACCCCAGCATCACCAGGCCGTATATCATTACTGCTGATCGCGATGAGCACATCCGCGTATCGCGCGGCATCCCACAGTCCCACGTGATCGAGAACTTTTGCCTCGGTCACGAGAACTTTGTCAGCGACTTATGCGTGCCTTCGGTCCAGTCCGAGCGCCTCCTGATCTCGGGCGGCGGCGACCCGGACCTGTTTGTGTGGGACTGGCTGAGTGGGAAGGTGCTGGACAGGCAAAGTCTGCTCCAGCATGTGCAGGCTTCTGATACCACAGCGACGAAACTTGCTGTCAAGAAGATTGTTTCGTTTGACGCGGTCCAGGGGGAGATGCAGACACATCACATGGTCGCTGTGATTTGCGAACGGTGAGTGGTCGTCATCTCGAAGGACACTGGTATTGTTAAAGTTGACTGACATCAACTTTACATAGGGTGTCTGTGATCTTCCTCTACAAAATCGCCGAGAATGGCAGCCTCTCACATGCGCAGAATCTAGCACTCCCGTCAAGTCCACTAGACATTGGGAGCAAAGACGGGAGTGTGTTCATATCATTAGACACAACATTTGCCCCCACCGCAGAACAGGTCTCTCTTGTCCAGATGGACGAGAATGGGCAGTGGGTGGCAAAAGGATTTACTGTGCAACCGGAGAAGCCAGTGAGCAGCGACATGAGGTCCGAAGATATTCGCGTGGCCTTGTACTCGATCGAGAGTATGAGGAAAGCCCCGGTTGAGGAGAGGCAAGAAGCCGAGCGACAAGAGGCGGAGCAGTTAGCAGAGCCCGAGAAGGAGGAGAAGGCGAACTAGTATTGGGCAACTGGACAACATGTATCCCGACGCTCGCTGACCCCAAAAAGTTCCGTCGACGAGCCGCGAACGAATAAAACGTGTTGTGTCAAGTTGGTCTACATTGTTACCTGCCAGCTCCGAGACCTTCGGTTACTATGGTCAGCGTGACCATCTTCCCTGCCCAAAACACACTGCGGCGACGACTGATGTCGTCAAAAAAATTTTCCATATTCCCGACCCCGACGGATCTAAAAGGTCGTGCGGAGACATCAAAAAGCCCCTACATCACGTTTTTTCCTCAGGAGAACGACCTACCATTTTATACGCATTATCTTGCTGTAAATTTACGATCACAAACTCCCGAACTCCATTGCTATGCAACCTCCAATATTCCAATCTGATACAGTATTTCATTTGACTACCCGTTGTCGCCAACTTCTTCCGCTCTATCATGGTGTCAGCAACGCTGGGATATTAAACCATGCTACAGGATCACCATGGACATTCTATGCAGATCATCGTGCCTGGACATGACTTTATTTCCTGGTGCTGATCTCCTTACTTACTACAGCCGACGACAACCAGACGGACGACCCAACGACCTGAAGCATTGCTATGGCCGCTGTCGAGAGCTATAGTCATAAAATCTTCAATATACCGCCTTACCGAGGCCAAAGCCAGGAGCCGCCAGCCTTCCCGAGCGAGCTAAAGTCTGATCTAGTAGGGCTGACACGGCGGCCCTACTGTATATACACCTACCTGTGCACTTACAGAGGCTGGGGTAAACCTGTATATCCCCCTCACTCGACGCAGCCACCCAGCGCGTCGCTCGCCGTAAGCCTCTCTAGTCTAGAGGTAACACAGGCAGCAATCGTCACCTTCTCTCAACTTTAAGCCACACCTTTGACCGCAACATCATGCGAATCTTCCCGCAGGTCTTTTGCCAAGTATCATCCCAAAAAGCCGCTACTAGCGCTTCGCTTCACACACAAGCGCCGTCACCACAGCTATCACGCCTGTCATCTTCTCCGATGCCGCTGTAATCAACCTTGGCCAGTTTCCCGCCCAACTTTTGTTTCAAATCTTCACTTTGGCCAAGTTTGACGAACTTTTGACCTCGACGGGCTCAGCTGTCTCGAAAACTTGACCAAAAATACCGCCAATATCAAAAGCCTCTAGTTGACGTGCCACAGATTCGCTCAAATAGCCGCACTTTTGTTTCTCCCTGTGGCCTCGTGCTCTGTTTTTCAAGTCGTTGATCTGGCAGCTCATGGCCGGCGGGCGCTCGCCCACCATGTCAGGGAACTCGCAGCTCAAGATTCCACGAAGCTGCGAGGCAACGGTCTGGGTACCGAGGAGCAGTCCGGCATCTCCAAGCTCTGGATAGGTCTATCGGCGATGCTTCGCGATCCGTCAGCCGACGTGTATCATTGTTAACAATTTACACCACCTGCCGAGCCAGCATGACACTACCATAAAACTGCTGTATCAAATCTCTGAGTCCCTTCGCGTGGCGGCCGATTCTGGCATCGCCGATCCGATCCGAGAAAAAGTTCATTGGATGCTTCTAAGCCGAGAACGCGACGATGTGCTATATTTACTCAGACCTCTGAATGGCGGCTGTGCTGGCCCAGTCTTGTGGCTAAACCTGGCACATTCATCCATGAGCCGCGTTCTCCGTGATCAGGTCCTGTCTATCACACGGGATAGGGTTGGAAGCTGGCCAAATCCAGGAACTACAATCTAGCGCTACAGTATTTTTTTACAGCAGTCTCGAGAAGAGGATCGATAACAGAGGCGTCTGGATATATATCGTGTGCAGGTTGCTCGAGGTGGTACCGGCAACCTTAAGATCTGCCCGCAAGATGTTGGAGTCACTGTCTCAGGAGCCTATGGATTTTATCCGTCGGACTTGGACCAATGTGTCGAAATCGGCGGACCACAAGGCTTTGGGGAAATGGCTCACTCAACAACACGGTATCGCATGCGGCAGTAGGCCGTGCCCTCTATAAGACTTGTGATATGGAGTATGAGACCTTGGTGCAGTTTCCCTGGATGATTGCATGGCGGACCCAAACATTGCGATGGGCGACGAGTACGGCAACGCCCTAGCAGCGTCGGCCTACGATGGGATAAAATCGATTATCCAGCTGCTGCTAGATCATGGTGCCAGATAAGATGCCCCAGAAGGTTTCCCTCTCCAAGCTGCGGCGCTGAACGGGCATTATGAGATTGTTGGGATCCTTCTGGACCACGAAGCTGACCCAAATTCGTGCAACAACCGCGTTGTCACTAAAGGCACATCTCTCCAGGCCGCATGCACGATGAGCAACATCGATGTTGTCAAAACTCTCCTAGATCGAGGGCGCTGACCCCGCGGGACTTTGGTGCCGGGGAGTCTAAGAACCCATTGACAGCCGCGACTAGTCTCGGTTATGGGGAGATTGTCTGGTAGCTGCTTCGGCTCAATGCCAACCCCAACGTCTTCGGCGGGCCCAGTGGCACCACTCCCTTGAAGAATGCTACTTATGCACTCTCCGCACAGCATCTCGATTTGCTGGTGGACCATGGCGCTATCGTCGATCAAATGGACCCCGATGGGGATACGACTTTGATAACCGCTGCGCTGTTGGGCGACGACGCCTGCGTCGAGGCTCTCCTGGCCCGAGAAGCGGACATCAACCTCTGCGGCAAAAGCAACGGGTGTGCTCTCCATGCAGCGGCATCCCGCGGCTATGCAGTCATCTGCCGCCTTCTTCTCAAACGCAAGGCTGATCCGCGTATCCGCGGCGGGCCTTTGGGTCGGTGCTGCAGGCAGCTGCGTCGTCAGCTAATTCGGAAACTGTGAAAGTAATCCTCGACGCGTGCCCTAATAACACCTCTGAGGCGAGGTGGATACCGATAGCAAATTCTTCAAAGCCCTGCACGCTGCAGCTGTTCAAGAGGACGACAAATGCCTCCGACAGCTCTTGGCGCGGAAGCCAAATCTTGATATATTGCCCCCTCCGCAGCCTGCAAAAGTCGAGAAGAGTCTAATTTCGGGCACATCGCTCTATGAGGCCGCTCTAGCGGGCTGTAATAGGAATGCCCTCCTCCTGCCCGAGGCGGGAGCGGTCCCGGAACATCATGGCCGGCAAGTATGGGACCGCACTGCAAGCGGCTGCTCTGAAGGGTAGCGAAGCACTGTGCAAGCTGCTCATCGAAAATGGAGCGCGATTCGGTATCATGGAAAAAGCCTGTAGCAAGTACGGTCATGCGCTTGTTGCCGCAGTTGTCCGCCCTAGATGGGACGACGACGATCGGTCCAAAGTGTTGGCGCCACTGCTCGGCAAGGAAGCAATTTCGCCTGCTGCGTAACAGGAGGTATCGCTGCAAGCTTTCCTTTTGCGCGACAAAGCGGTGTTTAAGGAGGTTCTGGCCGCCATGAGAGCTGCTGCGGCTAGGAATCCGAACACATCCCCCAGAATGGGATGGCCTTTTGGTCAGTTCAGGAGAATGAATGTGCCGGAAGCTGAAAAAGACGAGAACAACAGCGACTTTGATGATGCGTTCAGCGTGGGGCATGAAATCGACTCCAACTTTGAAGTTGATGACTATTATGGGCGACGATGATCACGGCGCGCGCGTTCCATTTACTTGATAAGGAGCTTGGGCCACCGCCTTGACCAGGGTGGTGGCGATGATGATGCATTAACAGATGGTTTTGTCACAAACCTCCTGTCCGCCGCCGCCGGCCCCCTTCCAGAAAATGGCTTCCAGGAGAAGCCGAGGGATGGGTTTGATAGATAGCACCCTCGGCTGTCCCAGGGCAGACGCAGGGCGGGCCGTCTGGAGCCGGCGAGCTAAAGGTGGTCGGTCATGCGGGCCAGGCGGCCGAGGGACAGCTCGCTGGCGACGTAGGCCGGCACATCATCGGCCGAGGCATCATAAATGCTGCGGAAGCTAGACTAGAATCAGACTAGACTAGGTCTAGACTACCTAGTCTACAGTAGTCTGAAGGCATTATTGGTCTGATCTGATGATGCCTAGTGGAGATTGTAATACCAGACGTCGAATGAGACGACAAGGCTGGGAGCCAGCCAGTCAAGATGACGGTTCCATGTTTTCGGACGCCGCGGATGACAGTCTAATATTTTTTTTCTTCTTCCTGGTTGGGAAAGCCGTTCGAGCCGTCGTTGTGTATGTTCTGTAGTATGTAGCGAATTGAAGCCATTCGCTCCCCGACGGAGGATCGGGTCGGGACAAACCCCCCAAGATCCCGATCCGTGCTTCAGGTTGTCTTGGACTAACCAGACCGGACTTTCGGGGCGTCATGAGTTCATTGCGCGTACAATACCAAGCTTACCCGTTCGTAGATAAACAATAGGAACAAAACAAACCTGTCCCTCTCTCTGCCGCTTCAACTCATGACGATCTACACCTCCCTTGCGTCAATTGCGGTCGAGAACCCACCGTGAATTATCCATCATCAGAAAAACCAACACATTGACCCCCGGTCTCTGATCTTAGACCCTGAAACAAACAAAGCTCACCCTTTGGAGAAATATCGCAAGTCGAGACGCACAACCATATTCATACCTACGCATCTACTTGGTGCCTCAACAACACACCGCCCGTATCTACCCATTGTACCGCCTCTACTCTCCACCTCCTCCCTTCATCTGTCGAGCTGGCCTCGCTGCGGATCGCCAGGCCCTCACCTCTTCTGTGTCACCTTTTTGTCCCTTGCCTTTCCCCTCTCTCATTCCTTGGCCGTTTTATCTCCAACATAAAGGCTTAGCAATCGCCCATTTAAGCCGTCCCATCAACACACCACCTATTCTAGGTACCTACCTTACCTACTCATCCCAACAACAGTCCCAAGATGCTAGGAGACAAATTCAAGCACATAACCATAGCCTCATTATTTGGAGCCTATGTCGCAACCACACGGCTGGGCGAATGGTCCGTTGCCGGCTTCGTCGGCTACTACATCGCCACATGGCTTGCCGGCTTCCTCTGCTGGGGCCTGTGGGCTACACAGCTATACCCAAAGTTGTTCTCTCCGCTGCGTCACCTGCCAGAGCCGGCCGGCAATTCGTTCTGGAACGGCCAGTTCAAGAGGATCTTGGCCGAGCCCAGCGGCGTGCCCATGCTGGACTGGTATGTAGCAATTACCCAAACCCCCCACCCCCCACACAAACACACACAGTGGGAACGATGGTACTAAACCGAAATAAAAACCATGACAGGATACACTCCATCCCCAATGAGGGCCTCATGAGGTACAAAGGCCTCTTCAACCGGGAGCGCCTCCTCCCCACCAGTCCAAAGGCCCTCGCTGAGATCGTGGTCACCAAGAACTACGACTTTGCCAAGCCGGCGCAGGTGAGGTCAAGCCTCGGCCGCTTACTCGGCGTCGGAGTCCTCCTGGCCGAGGGGGACGAGCACAAGGTCCAGCGCCGGAACCTGAACCCGGCCTTTGCCTACCGCCACGTCAAGGACCTCTACCCAATATTCTGGGCCAAGTCGTGCGAGGCCGTGCAGGCCATGACGGTCCAGTTTACCAAGGACTCGGAGTTGGCGCACCAAAAGCAGCAGAAGCAGCAGCAGCGCGCCAAGGACGCCAGCGGCGACGCCGGCGCCCACGTCGAGGCCATGACCGAGGACGAAACCGCCAACGCCCAGCTCCCGCCCGGCACGGCAGTCACCGAGGTCGGCGGCTGGGCGTCGCGCGCCACGCTCGACATCGTCGGCGTCGCCGGCCTGGGTCGTGACTTTGGCGCCATCAGGGACCCGGGCAGCGAGCTGATAGTGACCTACAACTCGCTCTTCAAGCCGTCGCGCCAGGCACAGATCCTTGGGATGCTGCAGGAGATCCTGCCGGCGTGGATCGTCGTGCGCCTGCCCGTGCGGCGCAACAACGACGTACACTCCGCCTCGAGGATGATCCGGGCCGTGTGCGCGGACATGGTGCGTGACCAGAGGGAGAAGCTGCTGGGTGGCGGTGGCGGTGGCGGCGATGACACAACAACAGCAGCAGCAGCAGCAGCAGCAGACGAAGAAAAGGGAGTCCACCCGCAGAGCAAAAACATACTCAGCGTCGCCCTCCGCAGCGGCGGCTTCACGGACGAGAACCTGGCCGACCAGCTCATGACCTTCCTGGCCGCAGGCCACGAGACGACGGCGACGGCCATGACCTGGGCCATCTACCTGCTCTCGCGCTACACGGACGTGCAGGACCGCTTGAGGGAGGAGGTCCGCGCCCGGATCCCGTCGCCCTCGTCGGGCGGCGAGGCCGCCGCCGTGTCGAGCGCCGACTTTGACGCGATGCCGTACCTCAACGCCGTCTGCAGCGAGGTCCTGCGCTACTACGGGCCCGTGCCCATGACGATCCGCGACGCGGTCCGCGACACGAGCGTGCTCGGGCACTTTGTGCCCAAGGGGACGCGGGTGTTCATCCCCATCTGGGCCATCAACAAGTCAAAGGAGCTGTGGGGTCCCGACGCGGACCGGTTCAGGCCCGAGAGGTGGCTGGAGGACAGCGGCAGCGGCGACGCTTCTTCCGGCGGCGACGACGGCCTGCGCGTCAAGGCCTCGGGCGGCGCGTCCAGCAACTACGCCTTCATGACGTTCATGCACGGCCCGCGGAGCTGCATCGGCAGCGGCTTCGCCAAGGCCGAGTTCGTCGTGCTGCTGGCCGCCTGGGTCGGCCGCTTCCGCTTCGCGCTGCGGTACGAGGAGGAGGCGGACGAGGACAACATCCTGATAAAGGGTGGCGTCACCGCCAGGCCCGCCCGGGGCATGCACGTCAAGGCCACGGTTCTGGATGGTTGGTAACCGGGGACGACTTGTCTTGCTTTGTGATTTTGTTTCTACACGCTTTTTTTCTTTCTTTCTTCCAAAGCCGCTCTTGCTGTTCTTGTTTGCATATGCCAATGAGCGGATACTGTGACCACAGGATACTTTTACGATACAGCTTAGAAGCAAAGCTGAGCACGCAATCTAGAATCGCCTAAATGCCGGATTTTATGCCTTGCGTTACTTATTTATCACTCGATAATCACATTTCGTGATTCCAGAACATCGATATGGTCGACTTTACACGACCCTGTCTGATTATCTCTCTCATCACAATCCAATATAACAGCATGTATAAACACCTGCCAAACATCACCATCCCACAACCCCAGACCTTCACTTCCTCGCCCGCTTCCGCTGCGCCTTCTCCCGCTCGTACGCGTTCGCCTCCCGACCCTCCTCGCTCTGGATCTCGGCCACGAGCCTCTTGAACTTCTTCTCGTACGCCTCGTCCTTGATCTTCTTGATGCGCAGCTTCTCGCGCGCCATGAAGTTGGCGTCCTTGCGCAGCTCCCGCATCGCCCCCTTGCGCTCCTTTTTGTGCTCCGCCCGCAGCTTGGCCAGCTCCGCCCGCTCCCGGTCCGGGTCGTAGTGCTTGTTCGGGTCGAACGAGTCCTCGAATTTCGGCACGTACGTCCGGATCGCGATGGGCTTGTGATGATGCAGCTCTAGCGGTCGACGCGAGTGCCTCGCGCTGTTAAGGCCCGCCGCGAGGTGCTTCTGCAAACGCGTCGCCTCTTTGTAGATAGATGGGGGGAGGTGCGCCTTGCAGGACTTGGAGGTTAGGTGTGATAGCACCTTGGTTGCCGGCTCGAACGTCTCCAAGAATGACGGCTTGCCGGTCCACAAGTCAGCCGCAGCCGAGAGCGCCTTGAGGCAAGTGTCGAGTATGGAGACCTTCAGACAATTTGCTGACTTGGTGCTTGATGGTACGCAGTCGTTGCAGTCCAGCTTTTCTACTTGCTCCCCCTGGCTATCCATGATCCGGATCTCCGGTGACGGGCGATGGACGGGGAAGAAGGCTGGCTTATCGGTCAACTCGACAGGGGCCAGAGCTAGCAAAGTGTTAAAAATGAAGTTCATGACTTCTGGAACGTAGCGCTTGGCTAATGACTGGTACTGCAACGACAAAATCGTCAAGTATAGACCTGTCGCGAAGTTTGCGAGGGTCCTGGGCACGCTTTGTCCCAAATATCGCGCCGTGGTGAGCGTTGCTGGCGTCACCACCCGATGGAAGTGATCCGATGTCGGGTAAATCGAGCCAATAGCAGTCATGATCATGAGGTCGCCCTTGACCAATGCTAGCGGCCGCTCATTTCCAATTGCCTGTAAATGGAGACGGAATTCCCGAGAGATCTCCAGGGGAAAGGTTTTGGCAAGCGAGTGAACGTGTCTGATGAGGCCCTCTGTGGTTGCGGACGGACCCTTCGAGTTGCCGAGGTGCGCAATGTGTTGAACAAGGACTCTGGAGAAGGTGGCCAAGCGTTCCTTGTTACCCATGGCCAGCTTGGGGTGGTAAAGTGCTCGTATACGCTGAACAACAGTAGTGAGTTTCGCAGGAGGTATGTTCTTCGTTACCTCCAATAGTTCTTCATGTGACTGAGGACATGGAAATGTGAATGGAATGCCATCACTGTCATCCGTCAAGTTCCCAGTTGCAGTGCTGAACTCGGGGGCTTTGCTCTCAGTCTCGTTCAACAGCCCCTTGGTGAACTCATCATCAGACTGCGCAGCATCCGATCCAGAATCATTGCTTGCATCCTCCGCATTCGAGTCTTCGTCTTCGTCAAAGTCGTCCGGCTCAAGATCGGACCCGCTAGCAACCAGGTCGTCGTCTATTATGAAGTCGTCCTCGTCGTCAAAGCCCAGTTCGGTTGCAGTCGGCCGCATCTTGATCCCCTTGCCAAGCTGAAACTCGTCGTCCTCTTCGGACTCGCTGCCGTCGCTCCCGCTGGCTGACTCGGAATCCTCGTCCTCTTCGTCGTCACTGACATCCTCGCCCCGCATTCGCTTCAACCGCTTCTCCTCAAGCTCCTTCAGCCTAGCCGATTCTTCTGCAGCCTTTTCCTCGTCTGTCTTGGTCCGAGACGACGGCTGAGCCCTCTTGTCTTGCACAAGTTGCTTCACCCTGACATCGTACGCCTTGTCGAACTTTTCTCTATCGATACCAGCGACAAGCGTGGGCTTTTCCTCGGTATCTGCTGGGCGAGCTGGCTTCGCGCCAGTCGCGTACAGCATCCTCTGCAAGTCCGCAAACTCGCCATCAATCTTCTCTCTAAGCTCCTTGTCCTCCTCCTTGAGCTGCTGTCGCTCGTACTTGTGCGCCTTTGATTTTTCGATGATCTCCTTGTAAATCTCCTGCTTTGTCTTTTTCCTGTCGGGCAACCTCTCCTCATCGGCGTCCTCGGAATCGTCGTCTTCGCCTCGCATTCGCTTCAGCCGCGAGACGTTGATTTTCGCAATGTCGGATTCGGTCTCGGAGGGAAGGTCGGCCTCGTCAAAGTCATCCTCGTCGTCAAACGTGAGGGACTTGCCCATGTGCGTCAGGCCATCCTCCTCGCCGTCATCCTCGAGGTCGAACAACGAGCCCCTCTTGTGGCTGCGCTGTTTCTCCATGGCGAACCGCTGGAGCGCCTTCTCCTCGGGCGCCATGGTCGGATCGTTCTCGCCAATTCGCCTATCGAGGATCCCACCCACTTTGTTCCTTCTTTGCATCTCCACGAGCAAGGTGTCGCGCCGCTGTGAATACCCTCTGTTAGCTACAGATATTGTATTTCGTTCGGATCATAGATTCGGGTCTGCGCTCTGTACCCTCTCCTCTCCAATAGCCTTTGCAACTCCAGGCCTCCCCTTGATCCGCGAGCTCGAGGTATTGGGCTTGTTGGTAGTGACATCGAACTTGGGCCCCCTAGAATTGGTGTGAAACTGGAACGGGTTGAACTGTTCCCTGATTCCCTCGAGGGCGACAGATCGCTTGAGGCGCTTGTCCTTGGTTGCCTGCGCATCTTTGGCAGTCTGCTTCTTCTGCTTCTTGGACTTTTGCGGGCCCACGATTCCCTGCTCTCGCAAAGAGGCTTTTAACCTCTTAAGCTGGGAGCCCGCCATATTGAAAACTATGAGTGGGCGGTACAAGCCGAAGAAAGCGGCCTTTGTTGTTGACTGAACGACACGGAACGTAACTACTTCCGCCTGTAAATTTAAAATTTGCTATAATCGTTCCTCCGCCCGCGACTTTCCCGTTTTTTTTTTGGTCCCTCAATTGCTTATCTTATCTGCAGGCAAAGTGGGACAGGAAGAGTAATTAAGGCCTTAACATTCACGTACTGTGTTGTAGGCTATGAATAATCAACATCTCAGATGTGACCAACAAATCAAATATTGGGGATATGGTTTAGTGGTATAATGCTTCCTTAGCAGATGCTCAACAGCAGATGCTTGTAACTGGAAGAGGTCCCGAGTTCGATTCTTGGTGTCTCCATTTCATTTTGCCTCTTGATCTGGACTCCGTTGGCCAATTTGTTCGTTGGTTTATTTCTACGTTTTTCAGTTGCTGGGGCTTCTTCCTCTTTTTTATTTTATTTTTTATTTTTATTTTTTTTTGCAACCCTCCTGCGGAAACACAAATTCTGCGCCGTTGACTGGTTGGTTCCAGGCAATTTACCCGCTGGCGCTATACACGGATCTCTGTCTACGTCACTCCCAAATTTACCTTCATCCACGTTGGCGTTTAATCCTACCAAAGCCTTCCATAATCATTTGAAATTAATCAGCGCAAATGTTGCAAGATGGGTTACTGCTTCCTGCCCGATAAGAGACTATTATTCACCTGGAGCTTTTACTACGCGACACCCACTAAATGACGCGCACGACCAGGGCATCATGAGCTTTCTCAGAGCCCTCATCCGCGACGAGCGCGTCATCGGCGCCTGCATTGGGCTTTTCGCAACGGCCACGGCGGGAGCCATATACCTCTTTCTCGAGGTCGTCCAAGAGTCCAACGAGGTCGTCCCGCCGCCATCGAAAGCCACGTACATAACGCAGGAGACGGAGGACTCGCTCCAGCTCAACACACTCGAGAGCCTGCTGGGCCACTACAACTACGCAATCCGGGAGACGGCGGCCAAGATAGTTTGCGACCGGGCGCTTAACGACGCGGCGACGGTCGACTTTTTGCTCTGGGGCATCACACGACCCGACTACGACGAGCGGTTCCGGAGCCTGCGCACGCTGGCGCTCATAACGGACCAGCCTCACCTCAACATCCTACACACGCCCAAGGCCTATTCGGCGCTCGTGCGGTCGCTCGAGCTGTGCGCGGCCGAGTTCCCGTGCGAGCGCATGCTCGACCCACACCACGACGACTACTACCTCCGCGACATGGCGGAGAAGTTCTGCCTCATGTTTGTGGCGCAGCTCATCAAAAAGTACGACGCCGATATGCTGGTCCGGGCCCGTTTCGTGGACAAGTGGCTCGCGCGCCAGCCCTGGGGCGAGGGCGAGGCCGAGCGCCAGCGCAACTACTCCAAGTACGTGGCGCGGCGGCTGAACAGGATAAGCGAGATCTGCAGACGGGTCAAGGAGTCGTATGCGGGCAGCAAGGCCCTGCAGGAAGCCGGGCTGATACCAAAGGAGGAGGAGGAGGAGAACGACGGCGGCGGCGAGGGCGGCTCGAACCACCGTCGCGAGGCGGCCAGGTTGAGCCTGGTGCTGAGCATAACGGGCGAGGCCATAGACCTGCGTGAGGTGGAGACGTTCCAGCCGAGGGTGCTGGAGCAGAGCGCCGAGGAGCAGAGGCTGAGGCGCCAGCACCGCGAGGCCATGGTGCTCAACGACGGGACGAGACCACTGGCTAGAGGCGACATTATAGAGAGGGGTCATGACTAGTATTACATATAGGGCCTCGTGTGGCTTTAGCCCGGGTGAACAGGTACCGGACTTGACTAGACTAGTACTATACAATTGCAGCGATATTGTAATTAATACGCGAGCCTCCCGATGCAGAAAGTGCTGTGCGCCTTACGAAGTGGCTAATGTCGGTTCTGCGGCCTTGCCCCGAGCTTCCCCGAGATCGAGAAGGAATCGAATGGCACATGACGTGTCGTTTCCTGTCTCAAAGATCCCTTTTGTCAGGGGCCGAGTCCAGATCTGGACCTTTCGGTAAGGAAATGAAGGCGGAGCACGACGGTGACGGTGTTGGGCATGAAGTGGTGGGCCTGGCAAAATATTGGTTATTGTCATCAGGCGTTGGGATTTTTAGCTGGGTTATAATTAGGGTTGGAGCTTGCAATCTATTCTGAGGTTACGTATCCTGTCAAGAGCTTTGTTTTTTGTGCAGGGTTACAGCTTCTGTCTATTTTGTACACAAAAGATGCGAACGGGGCTTTTGTGGCTTGATATAACGATGCGCGCGTCGTATCAAGGATAGACCTCGGCCGGTTGTACAAGATGATAGGTAGGACTAGGTGACAGAAGTACATAGTAATTAGTCAAATCACAGGCGCAATTTGGCGAATGCTAAACTGTTTAGTTTTGAAGAAGATAGACTGCCTTATTGGCTGAGCGGTTGTCGCGGTCCCGAGGCGCGTTGCGGAGGAAACGGAAGCTCGTTGACCGCCGTGACATTGTTTATACTCTGAGAGGGGCGGCTTGCAGGTCGGATGCAACCCTCTTTATTTCTTTTTATCTGCTTTCCCTTTTTTGTTTGGAGAGCATCTGGGACATGGTTGGAGATGGATGCTAATTATCAAAATAATCACTTTTTAAGCGCTGCTTGTAAGGAGTCCTACTAGACTACGGTAGTCTAGACCAGATAGGCTAGATAGACAGTGGCTTGGCCTAAGGTAAATCTCCGAGCTATTTGATAGCACACCAAACAGATGCCTCCCTAGAAGGGAGTTTGGACGGATCTGATGATCCAGTTTGGTGCGAACCGGCCAGCATTCTCTGCCGCTAAATGGGAATAAAATACAAATACTACTATTATTATTCAAGAGTTCGAACCCATCACCATGAATGCGACGTACAACGTAAATATTTCTCGGTACAGTACACTAAGTAAAAGAAGCCGAACGTTGCCCCCATGCCAAAGTGCATACTGTGGACAGCCCCGATCATATTGGCATTGATGGGACCGCGCCCCCTCATCGGAGGCGCTCGCTCTAGAATTTTCTCCCGTTCTTCGCTCTGTATCCTTTCTCGTTCTTTTCTTTCTTTCTTTCTTTGATAGTTAAGAGGATCCAAAAGGCAAAGATACAAGAGCACAAAGCCGCACACCGTACCAAAGACCGCCCCGTACGCGCGAGGCTAGTGGCCGTCAGTCAGGAACAGAAGTTCAGAACACACCGTCTCGCCTCATAACCTAACCATCTCCGCACAAACAAACCATCAACGGCGAACCAGCAAGCCGACGAACGAGCGGGAGGACAGACACAGCCAGCGGAAAGAGAATCACAGACCGCAGATATTGCTTTCCTTGTATTCCATCCCAGGCCCTTTGTTATCCAAACTTGGGACAATCAATCCCCAGCCCGCACACATAAACCCTGGACAAAAACGCCCCAACAACAGGGTATCTTGCCCAGCCCAGCCCAGCCTGGCGCGACCAAGACTTGACTCTGACCACGTTGGTACCGACGAACAAAGAGACTTCACTGCTGGAAATAAATCCCTTTGCCTTTGGCTTTGGAATTTGGAAGCTTTTCGCTATTTTAATTTTTCTTCTCTTGGTTTTTACTTCTCTGCTTCTCTCCGGTGCAACCACGGGTGGGGGCTTCTGTGCGTGCTTCAGCTTTGGTGCACGTCAACAAATGAGCTCTAGCTGCCCGGGGGAACGTTGCTTCTCCAGGCTGATCAGATCAGATGTCGTACACAATGACAGCCTCGTCCGGTGATTTTGGTCCATCGCAAACACCACAGCTATCCTACAACAACATCGGCACCGGCACAGGCGCGGGAACCGCAACCTCTCCGACCGGCACCCCGACCGCCTCACGATTCCTCAACCCAAACGCCACAAGCAACAACAGCGCCGGCAAATCCCTCCCTCGCCCACCGCGCAAGTCCAACCTCAACGGCCTCGTCACCGCGTCGAGCCCGAACCTCAACAGCGCCTACTCGCGTCTCGCCGCCCCGCAGCACGGTCTCTCCCGCAAGGCCTCCCAGCAGAACCTGACGCTCGGCTCGCTCGCCTCAATCCCAGATGACTCCGAGTCGTGCGCCATCGGAACGGTCCTGAATGATCCCGACGCCATGCTGCCACCGCCGCCGCCCCTGACCCCGGGCAGGCTGTCCGGCGATGGCCACATCGCCATCGGCGACACGGTCGACGTGCCCGGGAACATGTACGGGACTGTGCGCTTCGTTGGTAACGTCGACGGTCGCAAGGGGGTGTTTGCTGGGGTTGAGCTGCACCCGGAGTTTGCGTCACGGGGCAAGAACAGCGGCGACGTTGATGGGTAAGCTCGCATTTTTGTCCCTCAGCTACCTTGCTTGGGCCACTTTGATACAGGCTTTGCTACGGGCTCACCCGCCGCAGCTTCCCGTCTACCCGTTGATCAGCTCCTTCCCGTCCCTAAAGTTGCCCATACCTTTCCTATTCCCGGCTTTTGATGCATGGCACCATGTTGTTCCACCAAAACTAACACAAGGAAAACACCATATAGAATATCATATTTCACCACCAATAGACCGGGTGCCGGAATATTTTTGCCTCTGAACAAGGCCGCAAAGAGAAGGCACGTGCCGGGCTCGCAAGGCTCCCTACCAATCACACCAATGAACCCTCCCTCCGGCCTCAAGGTCGGCAACCAAAACTCGACCAACTACACGCCCCCCACACCATCACTGCCCAAGTTCAACCAGTCGGTCGGCCCTGGTCGCGCCGCCAGCCCCCTGGGCAAGAAACCAAGCAGACCTTCCCTCCCGCGCCCGGAGTCGCCAATCCGCAGGCTGCAGATGACACCCAACCCGACCCGCCAAGGTATCGCTACGCCAGGCTCCAAGGTGCCGTCGAGATATGGCAGTCCAACCAGCAAGTTCTCCCAGAGCGTGCGCGGCACCGCCCCGGATCCCGCCAAGCGGGGGCTGACGAGCGCTCGGGACGCTGGCATAGGGCCACGCAGCGCTTCCGCGCTTGGCAACCGTGCTCCCTCTGCCGCCGGTTTCACCGACGACGAGTCTGTACCTCTAGGGCTCGGTCGCAGCGGCACCAACGGCAGCGTCGGCTCTGTATCATCGTTCCAAGCCAAGCTGCAACGGCCACCATCTAGGGCCAATGGAAGGGCAAGTCCTCACCGGCGCAATGGAAGTGATGAGCTGGATCGGCTGCGGCTGGAGCTGTCAGATCGGGACCGCCAACTCAAGGAGCAGGTTCAATTGGTGGTAGAGATGGAGACCAGTCTCACGGAGCTTCAGAACTTCATCTCCCAGCAAGGTTCGCAGCAGCAGCCCATGATCGGGCGGGGAGGAGAGGAGGAAAAAGACGCTATGCAGCTCCGTGCACTACTCCGAGAGAAGAACGAAAAGATCGCCATGCTCACGGCCGAGTTCGATGCACACAGAGCCGATTTCAGGAGTACTATTGATACACTTGAAATGGCGAGCACCGAGACGGAGAGGGTGTACGAGAAGAAGCTGGAGGAGGTGATGCAGGAGCTGCACGACTATCAAGAGCGCACTACTGATGTCAACGCCGTTGCAAAGCAGCTCAAACAGCTCGAGGAGCTTGTGCAGGAGCTCGAAGAGGGGCTGGAGGACGCACGCAGGGGGGAGGCTGAAGCTCGTGGCGAGGTCGAGTTTCTCAGGGGTGAGGTCGAGAGGACGCGGGCGGAACTGCGCCGCGAGCGCGAAAAGGCCGCGTCGGGTACCAATGGAGCAGGATCTAGTGAGGGGAACGCCGGCTCTATCTCAAAGGAGCTCGAACAGAAAGAGGACGAGATTAGAGGTCTCAAAGCTATCATCCACTCCCTGAGCCGAGATGCAATTCCTGGCCCCCCGGCCGAGGATCCGGGCAAGACCCCGACAGTGTCCCACGGCGGCTTCGGGCGCTCAGACGAGTCGATTGGCGACCGGTTGGCGCGCGAGAGGCTGGAGCGCGAAGTCGCCGAGCTCCGGGCCCTGCTGGATGCTAAGAATAGCCGTGAAGAGGAAATTCTGCGCGAGCTGGACACGCTGCGCAAGAGCGGAGGCAGCCCCGTGCTCACCAAAGCCAACCGGGCTAGCGCTGCGACTATTGTGCCTATGGGACACAACAACACCGATCGGTCGTCGTTCCGCGACTCACGGGGAACGGTGATTCTCACCAAGGACGAGGAAAAGCAACAGCCGCAGCCGAAGAGCAGCGAGGTGCGCACGCCTCCGCGGGTCAAGACGCACGCGCGGGTAGCGACGCTCGACACGATGCCCGAGAGCGACGCCTACTCCACCGCGACAGAGAATAGCACTCTCTACTGTGAGCTGTGCGAGACGGCCGGCCATGGGATCCTCAACTGCACCAACATGTTTCCAGGCAGCGGCCCCGCCGGCGGCGCCGACAACGGTGACACCCTCAAGACCTCGCCTACGCTGAACAAGAGCAACGGCCTCACCCTCACGGTGCCGCACGACTCGGTCGACGCGCCGGCACCGCTGTCGCCCATCAAGCCCAAGGCGGTGACGCCAGTGGCTGCCTCGGACAACAAGTCCCTCCCGAGTCTGATGGACTCGGGCCCCGTCGCCGGCAAGGAGAGCGGCATTGTTGACGTCGAGAAGTGGTGTGCGCTCTGCGAGCGGGATGGGCACGACAGCGTCGACTGCCCGTTTGAGGACGTTGCCTTTTAAGAGATGACACTAACCAGACCCACTCACAGGGTTGAGATTTGTCCGGCTTAATTTTGTGTTGCTGTTCTTCCTTCCATTTGAGCAAGCGGGATATGATTTCTGATTCATATTTACACATCACTCCAAGCACGGGGACCTCTTGTTTCCTTGAAGGGTCCAAAACAACCTTTTGTACTCCTGATATTCTCTGTTTTGTTTCCGCTTCTCATGACCAGACGATACCACTTGTTCTTTTTTTTCCCCTTTGGCCTGTTTTTTGTGCCTGTTTAACAAATGAGACAGACATGAGAGGGGAAACTATAGCCTCGCGGGTGCGACGGCGATGACGAAACGAGAATTGTTGTATACACAGTTTTAATATAATATCATGGGAGAACAATGCAAAAATAATTCAACTCTCTTGTTTATTGGACGAAATAAGAATCATCCAAGCAAGTGTAGCTTGTACCTGCCACCTAGTCTTTCTTCATCTTGTCATCGGAACTGAATACTGCGAACCGCAGGGTGGACGCGAGAATGGCCAGCCAGATACAGCAGGAAATGAGTCTTCCGATATAACATTAGCAAGCAGAGATATTGCTCCAAGGTCAGATGGCCGAGTTGGTTATGGCGTAGGATTAAGGCTTCTTTAATCCATTTCCTATGGGGAAACCCGCGTGGGTTCAAGTCCCACTCTGATCATTGACTTTTTGCTCTTTTTGGCATGTGTGATTGATTGATCCAGTTCTGATTGCCTCCATTGTTTTTTCCTTTTTATTCTTGGTCTGGTGGCTCCAATATTGACATGTACGAAGATGCCTCGTTTCGTTTCAGGAAGGGTATCTTTTCATATTGTTTTTGCTGAGAGCCTAGACTAGTAAAGTCCAAATTCACCCCTCTGCCTCCGCTCCCTCACCACCCTCATTCTCCCCGAAAACGGGCTCATCAACTCCATTGGTCGGCAGCTGCGTCGACTGCCGCTCCCTCCCCGACGGCGTCGAGTTTCGGTATACCAATATGCGCCCGTCCTTGCCCGCGCTGACCATGGTGTCCCCAACGACGTCGACCCAAAAGCAGACGCCGTCGTGCGCCGCGATCCTCTGCACGACCTCCTTGCTCTTGACGTCCCAGAGGACGACGTGCCCGTCCTCGCTGGCGCTGGCCACGAACACCTGCTGCCCGGGCCGCCGCTGCTTCCGGCGCTGTGTGGACGGCCGTCGCACATCCTCTACCCCGCCGCCGGCTCGTGCATCTTCGTCATCCTCGTCCTCTTCCTGGTCGTTTTCGTCGTGGTAGCCGTTCTCTCGTTGACGACCATGGGCCCCCGCATCCTCGTCCTCGTCCTTGTCGTCCTCCTGCACGACGCCAAAACAGCCACCGATGCTGAAGCCCGTGTTGACATGGCCCTGGTACGTCTTCTTGACCTTGCTCGGGTGCGCTATGTAGTCCCACAGGCGGATGTTGCTGTCGAGGTTGAAGGCTAGGATGTAGCGGCCGTTGGGGGAAAAGCAGACGTGCGTGACTGCCGGGTTGTCCTCGTGCACCAGGGTGCGCAGGCACTGGCCGGTTGCCGTGTCCCATATACGGCTGAGATGTGATACATGACCCCAAGTAGTTAGTATACCTGAACGGCAAGCGATGCACATGGGGTTTTCCTCTGTTGTAGCGTCTTACATCAGACCGTCTGTGGAGCAGCTGACGACAAGTGTGCCGTCACGGCAAAATCCTATCCCGCTCACCGGATCGCTGTGCGCCGGAAGGCTGCGCATCAGCCGGCCGGCCCTGACGTCCCAGAGAAACACGGCCTCGTCGTAGCTTCCACTAGCCAGTATGTTGCCCTTTGGCGAAAAGGCGAGGCAGTAGACGTAGTTGTGATGACCCAGCAGCGGCCGCCTGGTGCCGCGGGCAGGGCCGCCACCGCCGCCAACGCCGATGCCCGACGCGCCCGAGATCCTGGTACCTCCTAGGGTGCGGCCACGCTCCGGCTCATCGTCGTCGCCGCCGGCCTCGGCAACGCCGACGCCGTGCGCAGGCTCGGCCGTGATGCGGTCCCAGAGGCGGATGGCCTTGTCGTCGGACCCCGTGGCGAGGGTTCCGGAGTCCGGACTCCAGGCCAGGCAGGACACGCCTGCCATGTGGCCGACGAGCGTGTCGATGTGCGCACCCGTCTCGGCATCCCAGATGCGCGCGGTGCCGTCGGCCGACGCCGACGCGATCCACCGCCCGTCGGGCGATATGCGCACCTGCGCGATCGGCTGCGTGTGGCCGCGCAGCTCCAGACTGCGCCTGTAGCGGACGCGCACGCGCTCGCGGGGTTGCTGTTCCGAGCCGCCGTTCTGCTGTTCGCGGCCCTGTTGCTCGTCGGCCGTTGGTGTCGGCGAGGCGGTCGAGCGGTAGCGGGTTCGGGAGCGCGAACGCGATCCAATTCGAGAGCGGGACCGGGACCGGGAGGAGCTGTCGCGCCTCGAGCGGGAGCGGCGACGGTCAGAGGAGCCGGAGGTGGATCTCGATCGTGACCGCGACCGCGACCGCGATGGTGATATTGATCTCGACCTCGAGCGGGGTGACTGTGAGCGAGAATAAGACTGTTTCTCTCTCGTCCGTGACCGGCTGTCTTGGCCGTCTTTGTTGGGGCTGACTGTTCGGGACCTGGACTCGGGCCTGCCGGTGCGTATCGATAGGCCTTGGTGGTCGGCGCTAGCCGGTGTGGAACCTGCGCCGCCGGTATCGTCGGGGTCATCGCCGACCACTCGCCGACGTTTTGATGGCGGCTCAGCTGCGACTGGATCGGGGGCGGGCGAGGGGCTGGCCATGTTTGGACGTGACAGCCTGGGAGGAAGGTAGACGGCAACGCTAGCGGCCTATGCCGCCTTCGTCCACGTTTGTTGACGTGCTGCAGCAAAAAGAGGCAGGTATTCGTTGAGGAATGGTCGAGTTCTGCCCCTCCACACCGACAGAGAGTTCTCCCCAGAGCTGCAGGTACACGAGCTCAGGTCAGAGAAACGTATGTACCTAGGCACGTACGTCGTAGCTAGGTAGCTAATTACCATGCACAGTAAAAGGGTAGGATTGAAGTACCGTAAAATGCTACCACAGCTCGCATGGAATAAACGGGGCCCCCACCAAAGCAATATATGGAACTGCGATTGATTGGCCCCTTTGGTCCTGGGCAACCAGAACTCTTAATTTCCTCGTGCTTGTGATTCCGACGCTATCATCGGCCGCCGCCCTCAACCAAGAAAGAAGATCGTCTCTGTTTTGTTCTTTATGTTGCCTCTGTGGGCCAAAATTTAATTACCATGTATGCTGCAGATTCGTGTCTCTTTGGCAAATTGCAGAAGATACAGAGTTTTGTGCCAATCCGTTCTGACAGGGCGGGCATAACAACGACTAACACTATCTACATGGTGTTACAAGACTACCTAAGGTAGTTAGTCTGTCAACTATGGCAACGGAGACAGGTTATCCATCATGACTGACTGACTGGCTTCACGCAGCATCACGAGTAATACTACGTACAACAGACAATACACAGATTGTCCATCCCCGCCGCGCGCATGTCAAGGTTCGCTTTGTTTACTTTGCGCCCAGAGCACAAGGCGTTTTCTCGAATGGGACAGAGCAGACTCTTCGGGTATTAAACGAAGGGGCTAGTCGCCTCGGACCCCAGTCGTTAATGCGATCATGTTAATCGCCTTTCCTCAAGAAGCTCCCAAGTCCCTGTCTTTCTGTCTTCTGTCACATCTCTCCCCTTCTTTTTCCTTTTGTTGTTGTTGCTGTTGACTGCTTGTCTACTTGGTAGCAGGTATTCCTCGCACATCGTTTCTCATCCATCAACTTGCGTGCGCCAGACGCCTCTGTCTCGGCACAGCACCCTCCAACCCTTCAAAGGCCTTCCTTGGACAAGGTCACCATGGAACCCCTTCCCACCGAAATCAACATCGTCACTCTTAACTGCTGGGGTCTCCGCTTCATTTCCAAGTGGAGAAGCGAGCGAATCCTTGAGATTGGCCGCCGCCTAGCATTCGCTGGCCCAGCCATCGTGGCTCTCCAGGAAGTACGTTGATGCCCCATTTACATAATCGTTGCCTATATATGTAGCTAGTTATCACAACTAGCTGCCTGCCGGTATGCTTGATCCTCACATCAACACAGGTCTGGACTGAGGAGGACTACGAAATCCTACGCCGCGAAACCCGCGCCGTGCTCCCCTATGGCAAGCGCTACCAGGCCGGCGTGTTTGGCTCCGGCCTCGTCATACTGTCGCGATGGCCCTTGGAAGAAAGCTCTCTGTTTAAGTTTCCACTCAACGGCCGGCCGACTGCCTTCCTCCGGGGCGACTGGTACGCCGGCAAGGGCGTTGCGTATGCAAAGATCCGTTATGGTCCTTTGAGGAGTCAAGTCGTCGAGGTCTTCAACGTACATGTAAGTCGCCACCATCCATCTGGCCACGAGTGGGTTTGAATGTGCTGCCTTGACCTGGGACTGCTGCAAAAAGTGTGTTGGATAAATGCAAAAACTCATGCAAAGCTCTAGACACATGCAGCATACGAGTCCTCCGCAGACGATTCATACCAGGCGCATCGCGCAGCCCAGGCCTGGTTCTTCGCCAAGCTCCTCCGCAGCGCAGCGGAGCGCGGCCACCTAGTAGTGGGCCTGGGCGACCTCAATGCGCCGCCGTCCTCCCTGCCGCACCGGCTCGTAACCGCACACGCTCCCGTCCGTGACGCCTGGCGCGTCATCCACCACAGCCACCTGGACGACCTCCCAGAGCACGACGACCCGACCCGCCACGGCCGCCGGCCGCCTACAGCCGACTTCAACCTGCGCCAGAACGGAGTCACCGCCGACAGCGCTTTCAACACTTGGCGGTGGGACAGCAAGCGCCAGAAGCGCCTCGGTCCGCCGATGGGCGGCAAGGTCATCACGCGCAAGTCGAGCCGCCACCTGAGCCTCGTCGAGGTCAGCGACCTGCGGCCCGAGCTGCCCATGCGCACCGCCCGGTGGCAGGAAGACAATGGCGTGCCGTCCGACGCGCCCGATCCCGAGGGCAAGAGGATAGACTACGTCTTTGCCGGCATGGGCGACCCCGCCACGATAGGCGGCGTCTGGACCGTCAAGAACGCCAAGGTCGGCATGGTCGAGCGCCACCACGTGCTGGGCTGTTCGCTGAGCGACCACTTTTCCGTCGAGGTGACGCTTAAATTCCACCCCTCCAACGTGCCGGCACCCACAGAACCCGTGGCGCCGGTGAAGAACACGCCGAGCGTCAACACGGAGAAGGCAGCATTGTCTGCATCCTCTCAGCCCGCGCAGGACGCGGCGCTTGGCAAGACAGTGACGGAGAGGGTTTCGAGGACCTCTTTCCAAGCCGGCCTCAAGGAGAAGGCGGCTAGAGAGAAGCAGGAGAAGGAAACCCCCGCAGCAGCATTAGCGCAGGACGAAGAAGTAGCGACAAACGCCGACGGCGCCACGATGCGCGTCGAGAGGGGCACGTACCTATCCAGCCCGGCGGCGTCCCTCTCCGATATCAACGACGACGACAGCGACGACGAGAGCCACCACGAGCAGCAGCAGCAGCAGCTCGCCCGGTCAAACACCCTCGTCGGCTCCGTCATGACCATGGGCGCCAGGAGCGACGCCGCCACGACGCTCCAGGCCCAGCAGGCCCAGGCCGCGCCGCCCGCGCTGTACGACGAGGTGGTGGCCCTGGCGCGTGCCTGCGCCGCGGGCGAGGAGAGGCGGCAGCTCTGGCGCGCGTGCCACTTCTTCGCCGGCGCGTTCCTCTGGGTCGCGTGCCTGGTCGCCGTGTGGTTCGTCCCGCCCGGCTTCGTCTACGTCAACTTCCTCATGGTCCTAGTTGCGGGGCTGGGCCTGACCTCGGGCACAGTCGACGGCCTGATCGCGCTGCTGTTCTCGTCGTCTGAGCTCACGGCGCTGCAGGAGCTCGAGTGGGAGATGATGAACGCGAGGTCGTCGACGTTGGCGGCGACAGGCGGCGGCGGCGGCGCGGGCGTCGTCGTGGTTGACATGGCTACCGTCACGAGGGTGGCTACCTCTGCCGGCGCCGGCGGAAGGGCGGGCGACAGGAGTCACGCGATATCCACAATAACGGCCACGACAACGTTGACCAAAAACTGGTGAAACGAATGAAATGCGAGGAGGAAGGTTCCAAGAGTTTTAGCGGGTATAGAACCGGGGGATCCGGTCCTACTAACGATATACATTAATGATACGACTAATCAAGTCTTTCTTTTGTCTTCACAACCGTACTCTCCCCCCATCCGTCTCTGCCCTCGAAATTCCCTCTCGCCCACAATCGCAGCTCTTTTGTTCACATGCCAGCCATCTGCGACTTGTATACTTGAACACGCGCTTGTCTTGCAAAACGCAAACCTTCCCAAGACGCAACACCGACGACTGCTAGGACACATGGGACGTCTTGACACAGACATGCCTTAGAAGACATGTCCATGCCCGTGCATGCTTCTCCCCTCATCGCGACCGCCATTACCACATCTCTCACATCCTTCCAAGCCACAAGGCCGACAACTCGCATCCTCGAAACTGCAGCAACGTCCCTCAACACCCGCGGCCGCTTGAGCCTCCATCTCGGCCGCGAAAACCATGTCCTGGTATGCGCCGGGCTTCATGCGCCGCCACGTGTAGCCCAGGAAGGCGTTCCTCTTCCTCATCTCGAGCACGACACCCTTGGTTTGCCGGTCGCGTAGCAGCCTGTCCCGCGGCCGCTTCTTCTCCTTGCGGCCGTATAGGCGCACGAAACGCCGGAGCACCTCGCGCTGCTCGACCGTCAGCTCCGGCAGCGACTCGATGCGAAGGTCGATGTTGCGCAGCCGCAACGCGTCATACGGCACCTGCACCCAGTGCCGCGCCACCTTTTGAATGCTACGCCGGAACCCGCGGAGCCATGCCGCCATTTCGGCCTCGCGCACCTGCTGTCGCGTCAGTGCCGTGGGCACGCCGCCGTGGTAATTGCGCGACGAACAAGGGCTGTCCATGGGGCTGAAAGCCACCCTGGGTAGGATGCCGGCGTCTCCGTTGACGGCAACGGTGCCGGTTGTGCCGGTAGATGTAGTAGCTCTTTCACCAATAATAATCTGGACATCGTCGTCCCCCAACGTGGATGGCTCCGTATCGGACCAGTCGCTAATGGGATCGTCGTCCTCGTCGAAATACTTGGTGTCGTCCGCTCTGCGAATCTTGGGAACAAAGGGCGGCGTGATTTTGTGTAGCCGCTCCCACGGGATACCGCGGAACCAACGATGCGCCTTGATGTCTTCGGCGTCATAAGGAAATACGAACCGCCCTGACAGATCCATGTTCAAATTGCTAGCAACTCCAGACTCCGACGTGCACCTGCCATGGAAATTGCTTTGGCCGCCGCCGCCACCACCACCACCACCAGCCGCAATGTCATTCAACATATATCTGCGCGAGCAGAGACGGCTGTGCTTGTCGGTGATCAGGCTCATGATCAGATCGTGGCAGCGAGAGCTGACACTGGGCTGCTCCGGGAAGGAAAAGGTGGCATGATGGTTGACGATGTTCTGCTTGGTCTGGTGGCGGCCCTCGTCGCTCAGAAAAGGCGTGTGGCCGTAAATGCATTCGTATAGAATGACGCCGACGCTCCACCAGTCGCAGCGCCCGTCGTACTTCTCGCCTCGAACAACCTCGGGAGCCATGTATTGGCTTGTGCCGACAACACTCGTCGCCCACGTGCGGTTGCCACAGCGGTTACGCCACGCCAGCAGCGGCTCTTGCGCTCCATCACCGGTTGCGGTAGTTTTGCTGCCGCAGGCGCCGTCGCCATTCACCTCCTCACCAGGCTCCAGATTTTTGCGCTCGTGCTTTTCCATCCCGTTCATGATGCTGCTGGCCCACTTCATCGTCATGCGCACGCTCCGCCCCCCGCGCTGGTCTTGCTCGTCCCCCTCTACGCTGATGCCCAACTTTCGCAGCAGCGAGTACCGGTGGTTGTTGTAGTATGCCGTGTCGTGGCTCCAGTGCCCGTCAAAGGCTAGGCCAAAGTCACTGATGCGCAAGTGGCCCGACGCGCTGATGAGGAAGTTGTCAGGCTTGATGTCTCGGTGAATGCATCGAAGCGCATGCGCAGCCTCGACGCACAACACCATCTCGGCCGCGTAGAAACGCGCCACCTGCTCCGTCAGCGCTGTCTCGCGTATGAGCAGTCCCAGGAAGTCACCACCGGGCATATACTCCATCACCAGGTACAGATTCGCGGCGTCCTGGAAGCTCGCGATCAGCGGCACGGTCCATCTGGAGCCTTCCGAGGCTACTAGAAAGTCTCGTTCCGCTCTCAAATGGCCCTCCTGACTAGACCGCAGCATTGCGCTCTTGCGTATCACTTTCATGGCATAAACAGCGTCGCCCGGGGACCTGCTGCTATGCCGTTGTTGCCCCTGTGCTTCCTCCAACTGTTGAGCTTCTTGTCGATCTCGCACCAGGCGAACGACACCAAAGCTCCCTTTGCCGAGAATCTTGATAACATCGTAATCCTCCTCACATATGGTGGGAGTTCGGCTGCCACTGGCAACAGGAGACGAGTTGAGAGCCCGTATGGAGCGGGTCTTCATGGCGCGTATCTCACGAAGGTGGTCCGATTCAACTCGGTAGAAGCTAGCAATGTACGACTGGCGCAGGACTTCCTAGTCCTCGGGGCTCATAGTCTGAGCGGCACGGTATAATTCGCCCTCAAGCATGTTTAGGCGCATGTCCCGCGGAGTGGGGTGTGACAACAGCTCATCGTAGAACGTCTCCAGGTAGATCTTGGCTGCGGCTGCTTTCTCAACTGTGATGACGGTAGGAGTCGGGAAGGCAGCCTGCCCCAATGTCTTTGTCTCCTGTATTGGAGCCAGAGGGCCCTCGGGGCTAGAGCGTGTTATTGGAACGCGGCGTCTCGACTGAGGGATGCCCGTCCTGCAGCAAAAGTGTTCTGGTTTGTTGGAGTGGTCAGGGCCATCTTTCTCCTTTGGCTGGGCGTTGAAGTCTTTGTCTTTGGACTTGGTCGAGCCTGAGAATTTGGAGTCTAACGACGTCATTCCGGTCGAGGCCGTTTTGGGGGCCGAGAAAAGATGCGAGTTGCGGGCTGTGGACTTGCTGCTGTCGGCATTGTTGCTGCTCTGTTTGGCCATGTTCAAGGCCGACGACGAGACGGGCAAGAATACTCCCGCCGACCCGGATGGTGCCACTGTTGTTGTGAATACGGTGCCGAGTGCCTCCAGTGATGGCCTAAGCTTGCGTTTAGAGCGGTGGACAACCGTCTGCTCAGTCGAGGGCTTGAAGATGGACGACGACACCTTCTTCACAATACTCATCGGAGTGGCTCTGGGCGGGGAGTGGCGTTGACCCGGCGGTGTGGCAGGTGGACTCAGATGCCGCTCAAAGACTGGAGTACTGGAGCTCGGCGAGGGCACAAAAGGGAACGAGCTGCGCATGCCGGCGTTTCCGGTTCTCTCCCTGTGTCTGGACTCGTCTGCCAATGCGGATGCCGGTCTATCTGTTGTGCTTCTGTTGGTCAAGGCCCTTAGGGCCTGTGTGATCTCTGACCCTGTACGCGGTGGTTTTGTTGGTGGCCATGGTCCATCGCTGCCCTCGTCCGTCTCTGGAGGCGAGCTGTATGGCTTGGGGTGTGTTCTGTCCGCTTGAGCCATGTCGTCATGCTCCATGAGCATGGTGTCCGAACCGCCGAGGATTTTGCCTGCCGCCCGACCTCTTGACATCATGGTTTGGTCGGGTTCGGAGGACTTTGGAGATACAGCTTTCTGGTAAAACTAAGAGATGAAAGAATGATGAAAGTTTTTTCTCAAGAGCGAATGGACTAAATACCCACAAGCTGTGTAGATGCTGGGCTTATTGGGCTTATCATATAAAATGAAAACGAAGCCAACGTTGACTCAATCTTGTGCTCCGGTGAACGGCTGTGAATAGTCAAAGCCGCAAACACTCGGTCGCCATATGATGTATGCTGACAACGACCCGAGAAGAGCAAGGACTGTGGTAAGCTTACAATGATGGTGTTCGATACAACCTGAAATATGTGGGATACTCGAAGGTACAATGTTTGATCGATCCTACGCAGTATCCATAGGTAGGTAGTTGAAGGGAATGATATTGGAAGTGAAGCCTTGAGCCAACGGAACGCACCTACCGTAGCTAAGGCATACGGGAGAGGGTCTTTACCGGGCAGTCGACTGATCTTACTTCAGTTGATCTTACTTCAGTTGACCTTACTAGTGAGCTCGAACCGCTGTATGGAACATTCGAAACCAACATGCTGAAGATGAATGGGTTGGCTTTGAAGTTTTTTATTCATCTTGGCTACACAGAAAAATTTGTCCCTCAACGAAACATGCCGTGGTATTAGTGGCCCTGAGCAGAGAGGAAATATGTCCCACATGATATCTCAAGTTCACCGAAACGCCTTCCACAAAACCCCGCGTTAGTTTGCTTTGTTCTTTTTTTTATACCCCTCGCTCCCTTTTCGATACATCATTTCCATTAGCCCCTTTCTGTCCACATTCACTTGATCTCCAGAAGCTTGACGTCGAATACGAGCGTGCTGTTTCCGGGGATGCCGGGCACGCCCGAGCTTCCGTAGGCGAGCGCGGGCGGGATCGTCAGGCGGCGCTCGCCGCCGACGGCCATACCGGCGATGCCAACGTCCCAACCCTTGATGACCTCACCCTTGCCAAGCTTGAAGCTGAAGGGAGGGCCCTTCTTGTTGGCTGAGAAAAAAAAAGCGAACAAAAGGTTAGTCGATGCTCATGTCACGGCTGTTTTACACCCAAAACCAGAACCTGTCGACAGAAAGACTTACCATCAAACACTTTGCCGTTCGTGAGCTTGCCAATGTAGCGCATGCTGACCTTGTCGCCCGACTTGGCGACGCGGCCCTGTCCGAGCTTACGATCGTCGATGGTGACGCCCTGGACAGTCTTGACGCCGAGCGAAGCCTTGCCGTTAGGCTTGGCCTTCTCTGCCGAGCCGGTGGGGCCCTGCTCGAGGTTCTTGGCAAACTGGACCTTCTTGTCGCCCTTGGCGGGTGTCGTCTTCTCCTTGGCCTCGGTCTCGACGGCCTCGCCCTTGTTGTTCTTGAGCTTCTTGAGCTGCTTCTTGCTCAACTTGGCCTCGGCCTCCTGGGCGATGAGCGCGTCCAAACTCTCGACGGCCTCGTCGTCCTCGGCCGGCCGCTTCTTGCCTTTTTTGCTGTCCTTGGCCTTGACCAGCTTGGGGGCCTCCTCCTCGTCCGTGTCGATCTCCTCGACGCGCTCGGCACCGTCAATCTCGTCGAGGTCGTCGCTCGAGACAGACTCGCCGTCGCCGAGGACGTCCTCCATGTCGGGGGTCAGGTCGTACTCGTCCTCGCTGTCGTCCTCGCTGCCGTCCTCCTCGACGTCGGGGATAACGTAGTTGCCAGTAAGGTGGATGGAGTGCGTGCCGGTGACGACAAAGTAAGCCCTCTCGCCCTCACCGATCACGATATCCAGGGGCTGCTGGAAGTTCTTTGAATGCGGAAAAAAGTAGGTCAGCGGGAACAGTTTTTCAGGAGGGTTTCCGGGCCAAACCGAAACATACCCTTTCGAGGTCGAGCGTGCACAGGACGTGCTCTTCCATGTCGAGACCATCGTCCGACTCGTCGTCCTCATCCTCGTCGTCCGAGTCCTCCTCATCGTCCTTGGTGGCGGGGGCCTTGCCCTTCTTGGACTTGGAGCCGCTGGCGTCGGCCATCTCCTCGTCCGAGTCGGACTCGTTGGCGGCGGCCAGGAGCTTCTTAAGTGCGGCCTCCTGGCGGGCCTTTTTGGACTTGGAGGGGTCGGATGGGCCGCCGTTGGCCTCCTCGTCCTCAGAGTCGTCCTCGGAGTCGTCGTCGCCGTTCTGGAGCAGCTGCTGGAGGATGTCGTCGTCCTCGTCGCTGTCCTCCTCCATGTCGGGATTCATGGTCTCCTTGATGAGCTTGAGGGTCGAGCGCGGGACGCGCGGCACCTTGCCGTCCTCGTCGGCCTCGGGCTCCTCAGTCGGGTCGATGGCGGCCATTGTGATGCGGATCTGAGCGAGGGTGGTTAGAGTATTTGACATTTGAGTGCAGTGAACCGCCGCGCGGAGCTGTAGCACGAAAATATCTCTCCGGCTCGCGCGCACGGGGGCGCATAGGATGTGAATTCAGCTTACAGTAGCAGGAAAGTCAATGGCAGCAGGCATCGGGTCATCGCCGGCCGGGACGCGAAGTCCGTACAGAGCTGCGGGAAGAAGCCCCATTGTGACTGGAAGGTAGTATATTTTTTTCTTCCTTAATTTTCTTCCTTGATTGAATAGCAAGATAGGCTGATCAACTGGCGGTTTCGCGAATAACGATTGATTTGTAACACTGAGCGAATCTGTGAAGGGGAGAACGCGAATGAATGTAAAGACGGAAAAAAAAAAAAAAGTTTGGATATGATCTCGATAACGGAGCTTCTCAAAAAGATTTTTTTTTTTTTTTTTTCCTAGGCTCAGCCGACAGAGGCACTGTAACCCCACTGATAAGACG
>JASAOQ010000070.1:0-11079 GCA_031306065.1 Pseudopyricularia cyperi | reverse complement strand
CAGACAGACAGACAGACAGACAGACAGACAGACAGACAGACAGACAGACAGACAGACAGACAGACAGACAGACAGACACTGGTCAATGGGGGACCAAGATGGGAGTGTGGATGGGGGTGGATGGGGAAGGGGAGTGCGTGCGACGGGAAGGGCGAGCGACTCGATGTGCGCGCGCGCCCACCCGCTGCACTGCACACGCAAGGCAGGAAGGGCCTGGACAAGGCAGTTTTGACACTGGGGGATGTGCCTGCCTGCTCTCGCCAAATAAATTGCTGCTGCTGCTTTGCTGCGTTTTTTGCGCGCATGGGTGGGGCCCAGTCGGGCTCATGTGGGGCAAACGGCCAGGAACCGCCAGCCAAAGTATTTATTATCATACGGTAGTAACGACAGGAAGCGCACTGTAGGCGGGCCCACACACATTCACTCTGGAAGACCCCACCGAGCCCACCCACTCACTGCAGTACAGCCGAGTCGAAGCACTGTGGGTAGTACTGTGAGAGGAGAAGAGACGAGAGGAAATCCAGCCAGAACAGCAAAGCAAGATGGAAAGTTGGCAAACGGGGAAAACTCTACCAAACAGGAGTTGGAATTGGGAGGGGTGCACAACATGACCGTACTATGTGCATTTTTACCGATCGGGTGGGTGGCTGGGTTGATGGCTTGGCTGTCTGTCTGTTGTGCTGACTTTCTGGCCGCCGTTTGCTCAGTTTGTCCAATTCAACAGTGCTGTGAGCCTGCCTGTGCTTTGTTGGTAATTATGGTATTATTTACTGTTTGTTTGCTTTGGAGCCCCGAATCGGCTAGGCAATAAGGCGAGGTACCTATCAAGATAACTTTATGTTGTGGTCCAGACTAAAAATACTAAATAACTGACTGCTCCGTACAGAGTATTACGTCTAATAATATCCAAATATCCATCTGACATTTCTCCCGGAATAGTAGACAGCAGAACGAACCAGTGCTTGCTGCTGGCGCGGAGGCCTTGATTGGAACTGCCGGATCGCCCACGTTACCAAGAGCTTTTGACGTGAGGAACCACTCCACCTAAACATGGGAGTCGAATCCAAAGTCAGGGATTGGGTGTACGGATGAGTATTAGACGCCTGGCTGGATATCTACCTTTGGCAGGCAATCACACACTCTCTCTCTTGACAAGCCCGGGATTCCATCTCATCACTTTCCCGTCTACCAGGCCGCCGTGAACTACTCTTCCTGTCTTTCAAACAAGCATCTCTATGACCACCTCCCTCATCCCTTCTCTCTGCCCTAGTCCCCTCGCACGTTGGGTATTGGACATGATGATTATGATGATATGAGCATCGTATGTAAGGTATGTACGTAGGTATGTATGTGCGTCCATGCATTGGGCCGGCCGTCTCAAACTTCCATGTCAAAGCTGCACAGAGAAAGTCCATTCATCCAGTGGCTGGGGGGAAGGGTCCAAGTATAGCCTTCAGTCACAGCAACGCACGCATGCGTCACTCTTCCTGTCCAGTTTTGCTCTGCTTTCCAAAAACTCGTGATGGGTCAGACCTCGTTTTTGTTCTTAGATGGACACTAATTAAACTTGGGCTGTAAAACGCGGAAGCAGAGCGGAAACGCGCTATATAATTGGCTGTGCTGGATTTGGGACGCGTTGTTTCGTGAATAGTTCGCGAGGAGTTCGCGTCGGACCACCCCTTTTGGGCAAGTACAGTCCAGTCCCCCCCGTATTGTAGTTGTAAGCCCGCTATAATATCAATCATTACCTCGTTAAAATCAAGAGGGAACACCGTCTCCAACTACTGTGCGCGCGCTCCAATAAATACCCTGAACAGCAAAGAAACCACCCCCTCCAGCATAATAATGCAATCTCCTCCCCTTTTCAACGGGGTCTTTTCCCCCTTGGTGACATGGATCGTACAAAAAGTATGTGCTACCTACCTTGTTGGCTGGCGTCGTATTTGTATACCCACCACCGCCGGCAGACTTGTCTGCATATTCAAGTCAACGGTCGTAGCACTGAGTAAGGTGAGCTAAGGTAGGTGATCTTCACACCTCTACATAGTAGATAGATACCAGAACCCCCATGGCTTTGCGCCGAGTGTAACTCAACTACTACTATTCACACTAGACTATCGAAAGTTACGGTGAGCTGCTTCTACCCTTGATCACTACAAGCTCGAGACATGCCATCTCAGAAGGGTTTCACTCGCATCCATGATGGTCGACACGTCGTACCGATGAGAAGAGGGGAAGGAAGATAGGTACCTGCCTCACCATCACTATCCATCGGCACATACATGCGGCCCCGACACGCACGCCATCTAAACATGTCTTTTCACGCCTCACCACTAATTACCAAGACTAGGTATATATAGGTTGAAAAGCATATACAAATGGATATTTGGTGTTTCCTCTAGCCGCCGACGATACCGTCAGCGCTAACCCACCCAGGCTTGCCGGTTCGATTCGCGACCTAGAGGCCAAGAGGGTTCTCGAAACGTAGGTAGGTAGGGAACAAGTCGTCAACGTAACCCCCGTACTTAGTACACGTAGTAATATCACGGGTAGTCTGCCCCCCAAAAAAGGCGGTCTGTAATCCCCGTCGCCGCCGACAACCGATGGGCGGCAAAAAGAATCAAGGGTTTGGTCCCGGATGGTTCAGCCAAGCAGTAGGATCCGATCCGGCAGGCGCTGAGGCGGGGCGGGCTCTTCTTGGGGCGGTGGGGCGATTAGGGGTCTGTCTGGTCTGGTGTTAGTATTCGAGGTTCGGACACAAGTTTCGATGTTTTCTTTGTTCCTACGCTGCTTTCTTGGGCAGGGTAGTCTTGTTCTCTCCGCGTGGTCCTCTGATGGTTCTCAAACCATACCTTTGAATATCGGACGTTGCCTAAGTATAGCTCTCCTCTTGGAAATTTCCCTATTTCCAAGTTTCAACATATGATCGACATTGTCTGGCACCCAGGTCTGGTTGACGGCAATGGCATATACGGGCCAGAGGTGACACTACATCTTGTCTGGACTGACGGTGATGATCAACATTACCGGCATCAACCGGGGGTACGGCGCTTTGCACGACGCAATCAATTCCTAATGAAATCGATGTAATTACTTTTAGCTAGACTTATCATGGCTCAGCCCCGGTACATGGGCGTTCCCCGAGGGTTCATGGCTCCTCGCTCTACTAACCCCCCAGCCGGACCCAAATCTAACCCCGATCTAGACTTAGACGGGTTCTAGCATGGGACGTCATGAGAGGCTGAGACCACGTCAACCCGTTGTGACATACTTAGCTTCGAGGGGGCGGCGATCAGCTTTTCAAAAGAAAAAAAATAACAGTAGATATCTGCTGGCTTTGTTTATTTTCGCCAACCTCTTCCTCCCCATGTCGTCACCCAATCTTTACCTACAATTCAGCCCAACATGCTGGCCACCTCGATACACTGGCTGCAGATAGCAAAAGTCGTTGTCCCTCTTGCTCTGCTCCTCCAGCTCTTCATCTTCTTCAGCAGTCGGGACGACACGTCCAAGTTTTACGGGCTCACGCGCCCCTTTAGGGACAAGAAGTCGGTTTTCATCTCCGACTTCCTCCAGAACGAACCAGGGGGCAATTTTGACGGCCGGCCCATCGCCGATCTATGCGCCAGCAAGAGTTGGAATCCGGATCGAATAGTCCAGTGCGATGCCGTTCCGGAGGGGGTTGGTACGGTGAGGAACGGCCATCTGCAGTGTATCCGGTTTGCCATTGAAATTGGAGGTATGCTTACTGCATTTGGTGTTTCCGGACAGCCTCAGGGGCGCTCGAATCATCTACTGACTTTGTGGGTAACTTGGACATAGCCGGCGGCCTCATCCTACCTCGGATAGTCAAAAGATCAGAGCACGATATCGCCAAGGTGATACCGGATGCCAAAGGACCCTTGCGCGGCGTCGATTTGGACTATTTCTTCGACAAGGACCACCTCACGTCAAGCCTTGCGAGATTTTGTCCACAGATGAACCTTTATCCCTCTCTCAATGTGCTTCACAATGTCCCCTCACTTTTGACAGGTGTCAAGGTCAAGGTCGAAAGCATAGACCCGCCCAGAATCGACGGCAGCTCGACCGTTGTGGAGGATTTGGATAAATTTTGGGACAGAGTAAATACTCTCATATCGAACGAGGACGACGGCAAGCGAAGTCCGCTCAAGATCCAGCTGGCCTGGTCTCCGTTCTGGTATGGCGTATCCCACGACCCGACCGACTTCGTGCACAGCTTCGGCCGCCTCCTGAAGGCGCGGCACGACGTGCGACGCCTGGCCGGCTCAGTCCTGTACGGACTTAAATCGCGCTTCAACCTTGACATCGACCCCAGGAAGCCAGGGAAGGGAGGTTCCTCGGAGGAAGTGGCCAGCAGGGTGCAGCGGGGCAAAGATTTCCTCGGCGTGCGCATTAGGACCGACGTCGACGCCCAGTCGAAGAAATGGCCGGGCTACGACGATCAGAGCGTCTACTTTAAGAACCTCGTCGCCCAGAACCTCATCCCCGTCACATATGTGGGTCAGGGCGCGGCGGCCGCCGACGTCCGCGACTTTGGGACTTACGTGGGGAAATTCAACCTGGCCGCGGTGCGCAAGGAGGATATGCTAAAGGGTGCCGACCTCGAGGCGCTGGGGAGCCTGAGCTGGGACCAGAAGGGCCTCGTCGACTACGAGGTTATGCTGTGGGCAGGAGTCGTCGCGGGTGTCGCGCACTCCAGCTTCATGTGGAACCTGGCGGCCCGCCGAAGTGTTGCCTACTCTGCATCTGTGGATGCGGAAGGGGAAGTGACGAACGGCCTGGAGCTGCCCGAGGGTGTCATATCGTATCGGGACCCTTATTCGGTCATCTTCGGACCCGGGGAGGGTGATTCCAGCCCGTCGATGGCAGCCTCGATGCGGCTAACGATATGGCCATGATGATGGCGTTCTGTATGTTGAAAGGAGACGAGATACTTGTACGATAGACGCTCTCGATCGATCGACACCGTTAGACTATCCGAAGTCGTGTTGAGCTGGTTTCATATTGGGATGCTGCACACTCAGTGTTCTTTCTGTTGTGATGTGGCTCTTGGTTGTTTCTGACCTCCTGCGACATTTTCAGCTTGTATGACGCATGTGTAAGCTGTGCTGTGGGCAACTTCCCCACATTCTGTCAACCCTCGTTGTCGTGACACGGGCAACAGCGTGGGCTGTACCCCTGTTTCCTCAACTTTACTCGCGATGCTCCAAGGTTCTTGTTCAGCCTCTTAGTGTCTGGTAGGGTTTTCCATCTCGACCTTCCTCGACTATTGCGAATCCTTGCGTAGGATGTATGCGTATAGCTCCTGCTCCTGCAGTCATTGTATGCGGCCCAGCCTTGATCGAGGAATCATGGGACAGCTGCAAAGGAACTGTTCACTCGGTATAAAGAGCACGCGAGCTAGCACAACCACCCTTTAAACGTTCTTTTGGTTCACTGGAAACAACGTCGCCAGCTTACGGTCATATCATTTCGAGACATCAATACTTACGGCTTCTACACCATATTCTATATCGTTTCTTCGTTCTTGAGCCTCTACTTTGGGAGCTCGTTGCAACCCTACAAACACATACTCAGCTATATACCGAGAACGTTGCTGGTGTCCTCACAGCCTACAGCCCTTTACCACAACACGCTTTCGTTATTCTTGCCACAGAAACAGCAAAATGGCCCAGCCACAGTCCGAGCAGAGCTCTCCGTCTTCCACGGTAGACATTTTGACTCTTGACAACATTCTGACCAAGGTCCCCTCGTACGACCCCGAGGCCACCAACCAACGATTCTCCCTCATTGACTGTGGCAGGTGAGTTGATACATGTTCACACCCCGGCAGAACTCCCAAGAAATGCCAGAGCTAACCTCCTAATGAAGCAATGGCATTCGATTTTCAGTCTCGGACCTCACTCCCGGCTTGGCCCGTCTCCTACCATGCATCCATCAGGACCGGGCTCCCATCTCCCTCCTTGACTCACTTATGGAAGGCAAGGCCATGTACGGAGAGGAACGCTTCCCACCAAACACCATTGAGCTTGTTGCGCAAACCATGGCCAAGTTCTGTAACACGGCGTTTGGAGAATACAAAGTCCCAAAGACCAACATGTTCATGTTCGCCACCGAGGCTATGCGGCGCGCCACCAACACCGGCGACATGCTCGACGCCATCCACAATGCCTGCCCCGACCTCAAGTGTCACATTGCCGAACCCGGCGTCGAGACTTTCCTGGGTGGCATGGGCGCTCGCTCCGGCTCGTACAAGTTCCGTGGCCTCTGCGTCGACCTTGGCGGCGGCAGCCTGCAGATGAGCTGGTTCAACACGGACGAAGCCGTGCGCCGCGCCTCCGAGGCCCATCAGGGCGACGCAGCCGATTCTGACACCAAGCCCAACATGCACTACGGCATCGCGGCCGCCCGCGCCGGCCAGAGCCTGCCGTTTGGCGCTGCTCGAGTGATCCATATCCTCAAGAACGAGCCCGTTGAGGTTAAGGACGCCGAGATGACCAAATACCACGAAAGGCTAGGTGCCGTCTTTGCCAACCTGTGCAGGACGTGGCCTGATCTGGCCGCAGACGTTGCCGATGACGGCCCGGGGGTTTGCTTGTACGTTTTTGGTGGCGGTCTGCGTGGCTACGGCAGCATGCTACACTTCAAAGATCCCGTACACCCTTACCCCATTTCCGGTGTCGGCTCCTACTTTGTCTCGGGTGCCTACTTCACTGAGACCAAGAGGATGCTCGAGGTCAACCGGACCCACAAGGGCAAAATCCCCGGCATGTCGTCTCGCCGTCGTGATCAGTTCGAGGCCATATGCGCCGTGGTTGACGGCATCTGTGCCGTCGTGCCCAAGATCAAGCGGGTAACGTTCTGCGGCGGCGGCAACCGCGAGGGTGCTCTGATGACAATTCTCCCCGAGTCGATCCGCGAGAGCAATCCATTATCCCTCTTGGGCTGTGATGAAACCCCACCCATTCTTGCGCACCCCTCTGCAGCAGACTCGTTGGTCAGGATCCTGGTGGAGGCCCTGCCCGAGAGCCTGACGGGCCAGAAGCTGGGCCCCTCGACCATCGTATCCCTCGGCTTGGCAGAGCTCTTCGTCCGCAGCCTCTGGTCAGACCTAGATACGAGAGAGAAGAAGAAGCGCATCGCCTCGGCCGCCATGCACCACGCCCTGACCCGCGACCCTGACTCTCCCGGCCTGGGCCACCTCGAGCGTGCCGTCCTAGCCGTGACGCTGGTTGCCTACCGGGGCGGCGTCGTCCGGCGCTCCGACCACTCGCTGTACGAGCGTCTCCGCGGCGTCGTCTCGGCCGCCGACGACCCATCGTCATCCCACATGGGCAAGAAAGACCACGGACCGGCCGATAGCCAGAGCCTGTTTTGGGCAGACTACATTGGATCCGTCGCCGCCGCCATTGTCAAAGCCACGGTCGCCTACCCCACGGACATACTTGACGGGGGCGGCCCCGTCCCCATCAAGCTCAACTCCGCCGAGGCCGGCACTGGAGAAGAGAGGATCGTCACCCTAAAGATGGGCGTGGCGTTCCCACCGCGCGTCAGTAAGAACTTTCAGTTGGGAGAGCTGGTCGAAGGCTTTGAGGATGTCGGCAACCACCAGAAGCTTGGCAAGGTTGCTGCCATCGCGTATGATCTTTCCGGCAAGTGATTTTCGACTGTACACATGTATCCATCTCTCCTATTATGGTACCACCTAGACTCGTTCAAGATCCCGACGGGATGCATCACAGCTGTTTATTGAGCATACCATGTACCACCACATCGTGGGGAGGAAATCCTGGCGCTCGATTGACCCCTTGTTTCGGCCCATGCGGCTTGCCCTGCAGCATTTCATTCACCTCTTATAGAATAGATACCCACGCGCTTTTTACTTTTTACAACCTAGAGAAATGTAGACGGCACCCGATCAAATGTGGCATGTTTTGTTTCTGCTCCACAGCCAGATGGCTATATGACACCCCAAAAGTGAACAAGCATCGCATGTAAACAGCAGACTAGACTCAGTCGTCAATGCCGCCCCACTCGCCGTCGTCATCGCTACCGTCACACTGTCCCGCGGCCTCGACCTTTCTCCTCTTGCTGCCCTCGATAGCGTCCCGCCGGTTGTTCTCCTTACGCCTCTCCCACGCGCTCTTGGACGTGATGCGAGCCTTGGCCTTACTGGCGGCGACGCTGCGGCGTGATTCGACCCCCTTCTCACGCAGCTCCTTCTTGTCCTTCTTGGACACGTCGGGTAGGGCGTCCAGGAGCCATTTTTGAGCACCGGCACCGGCACCTGCGCCGACGCCGGCCTGCCGCTCGCTGATCGCGATGACATTAGCGACGCTCTTGACAAAGGGTATGTCCTCCTTTGTGTAAAAGGTAACGGCGATGCCGCCCCTGCGGCCCGCGCGGCCCGTCCTGCCGGCGCGGTGGACGTAGGCGGCCGCGGAGCCCGGGACGTCGTAGTTGACGACGCCGTTGACGCCGGCAAAGTCGACGCCGCGGGCGAGGACGTCGGTGGTGATGAGGACCCAGACGTCGGCGGCGCGGAAGCGGCGGATCACGGCGGCGCGGGCCGAGTCGGGCATGGACGAGTGCAGCACCGCCACGCGGGAGGCGCCGCCCGCCGCGGCGGGTATGTCGTACTTGAGCTCCTCATGCAGCGCCGTGGCGCGCTCGATGGTCTGCGCGAAGACGAGGAAAGGAGGCCGCAGCGGCGTCTCGTCTTGCTGTGGTATGACGGACGACGAGTTGTTTGAGGAGGACGAGGAGAAGGAGGCCGGGTGTAGCAGCTGACGGAGGGCGAGGAGCTTTCCCGACTCGGTGGCCGTGTAGACTAGCCTGTGGGATATGTTGGGCACGGCCGTGTCCTTGAGGCCGACCACCAGCCTGACCAGGGGAAGGGACGGAGAGTCGCCGCCTTGAGCTCGGAGACGGTCTAGTATAATGGTCTCAATGTTGGAAGCCATGGTTGCGGACCAAAAGGACACCCGCAGGTTGGGGTTACTGCATGCTGCCCAGATGCCCATCGTTTGCTCCCTGAACAATTGATCCAAGAGAACGTCAGCCTCATCCAGTACCAGCGATCGCACATTGGGCAATGACTTCTTCACGGCCGATGTTCCATTGGAAAGAAAGTTTAGGAGAAGCATCGGGGTTGTGACCAGTATATCGGTCTTGGTGATTGGTGCCCTGCTGGGTTTCCTCGATGGCCTGTCAGCCTTTTCTCCGTCTTCATCGTCCTCTGACGACGAAGCACCATCTTCGCTCTCGAAAACCTCTTCCTCCTGTGCTCCGCTTTCTCCGTCCCTGACAAGTTCCTCTGCAGCGACTCTCATGCCCTTCCGCATGAGGACAACTCTTACCCCCGTTCCTAACGCCAGCTTGCGACCCTCATTTGCGATTTGGCTGGCCAGTTCCCTGGTTGGCGCAACAACGATAGCCTCGAGCGCATGCTCCGTGTTGCGCGAGCCGTCCGCCCCGATGTCCTCTGTTTCTGCTCTGCGCTTCAACACCCCGTTGATGGCTGGGATGAGGAAGCTCAGCGTCTTCCCACTGCCGGTGGGCGCAACCGCCAAAAAGTCAACGCCCCCCGAAGCCCCACGCAAACTGGCCACGGCTTCGTCATCGTCTCGGGCGCTGTCATCACCCCCGCTGTCACTGTCGTGGGAGAGGGCAAATTCGGACTTTATAAGAAGCGGCAGGGCGCCCAGCTGGACTTCTGTCGGGACCTTGTAGCCATCCTTGGCTAGGTTGTCCGCAAGCCGCGGGGATATTCTATAGGTGCTTCGCAGTTGGCTGAAAGACACAAGCGGTTGTGGGAATATAGGTTGCTTGTCGCCTTTGGTATCTACCCCGACAGCTTTCTGTTCGGCCTTTCCCCCTTGGTTCCTCTTTTTCTTTTTCTTGACGTTCTTCTCGTCCCGCGCAGCGGTCGGCTTCTGCACGGGAAGGATCGTGTATTTGAGGCGGTGGGAGCGCAGGATCCTCTTGCACTCGTCCAGCTCTAAAGGTCGCGTCTTCTGCGCCGCTGCATCCGATCCTCGCTTTTGCCCCGCCCCCGCCGCTGCCGTCCTCGCCTTGGTGCCTGCGGCGCCGTCGCCGCCAGTCTCCCTCTGCGTCTTTGGCGCGAAAAAATCAAAGTCGCTCAGCTCGGCGTCGTCCGTATCCGCTGCCCCGGCGGCGTCGGCGGCCTGACCATCGTCCTGCGCTCTGCTATTCCGCTTGCGCTTCTTGCCCTTGGGGGGCGGGCCGACGTGGTCGTTGTAGAGCTGGGGGTTGGTCTCGATGCCGGCCGAGGGGATGCTTGCTTGGGCCGGTGTCGTTGTCGGGGCTCCTGGCTTCCTCGCTGGCTGCTTGATTCCACGGGAGAGGACCTTGAGGATATCCATTATGACGTGCCCGAGTTAGGGTAGCAACGTTTCTCAAGAATTGCTATTACGGGCGCTTGACATGCAAGAACGCGATCAATATGCATGCGAAAAAAAACGACGACGACGGACCGTGACGGGCAACCCCCCACCCAAATTTTTGAGACGCAGCTCAATCGATAAGGACCCTGGTCTGGCAGGAGCACCCATAGCTCGCGGTTGTTCAGCCGCACTGTACGACCCCTGGAATGAGCCAGACATGATCAAGCTTGGCCGCGGCACGTTTGAATCGATTGGCGGCATTGACTAGCACTAGCACGAGTTTAATCGCATTGGCATTGCCGGAGCATAGTATTGGCCATGTGTAAACAACCCCATCACTCTGCACAAGAACCAGCTACGGACGAAGAGGTTGGCCCATGAATAGCTGACCACTCACGGCAGTGCCCGAAATCGCGCCACCCCGGTCTTACCCCTCTCTCCGCTCGCTGGCAGCCGGCTCACTTCAGGAACTGCGAAGCAAGACTCACCAGTCCTCCCGCACCGCCGCCTGGCCCGGTAGCCGGAGCGTCCGCCTTGGACTTCATGTAGAACTTGAGCGCCGTCTCGCCTGCCTGCATGAGGGCCGACTCCTTGGTCGCGCCCTCGGGCACCTTGCCTTGGGACGCTTTCTTATCAAAGAGCTGGGGGGGGG
>JASAOQ010000067.1:0-15717 GCA_031306065.1 Pseudopyricularia cyperi | reverse complement strand
GGCCGCCGCCGGCGCCGGCGGCGGCGGCGTCTTGTGGGCCGTCGGGCCGTCGGGCGTGTGCGGCACGATGAAGCGGCCGGTGGTCAGGACGCGGCGGCACTTTTTGCACCGCATCTCGACGGCCCTGCCGCCCTCTTGGCCCTCCCGATCCCGGGCAGCTTCCCCCTCCTCGCCTTGCTCCTCCTCCTCCTCGTCCTCGAACCGCACCCAGTCCGGCGCCCGCCCGATGCGGATGCTGTCCTCGACCTCGCGCCGGTACAGCCACCGCTTGTAGGCCGGGTGGCGCTCGACCGCGTCGTCCGAGCCCGCGGGCGCGCCCATGTCCCACCACATTTCGAGCTGGCGCATGAAGCCGTCGTTGGGCTCGGCAATGTCGCGCGTCTGCCGGACCCAGTCGACGGCGGCACGGACGGCGGCCGACGCTGCGGCCTCGCGGCTGTTCGGACTGCTGCCGCGGCTGCCGCGGCGGACCGCGGCGCCGAAGCGCTCCGGGTGTTTGTGCAGCAGGTAGGCGCACACGGCGGTCACGGAACGGGACTTGCCCATTGCGCAGTGGACCAGGACGGCGTTGCCGGCATTGCCGCTGCTGCCATCCGATGATGCCGGCTGCGGCGGCGGCGGTAGGTGGTGCAGGGCGCCGTCGATGAAGCGCACCAGCCTGGGGAAGTGGCGCAGCAGATCGGCGTCCTCGACGTCGTCGACGTCGATGCTCATGTGCTGGAAGCGGCCGCGCAACTCGGCGTACTTTTCGAGCGAGTAGTCGATGACGGAGAGGATGTGCGTGATCCCTTTCTCTTCCAGGTTCTGGACGCGACGGAGGGCAAGAACGCTGCGGGGTCCGGGCCCGGACGATATCACAAGGAAACATGTGTAAGCCAAGAGCAATGCAGGGCGAAAACAACAACAACAGGACCTCCCGGATGCTTACCCGCCGACGTAGAGATTCTCGTCGCCGTTGATGCGTGACAAGCTCATGGTATCTTGGCCTCGAGAATGTACCTCTTCTAGCCTCTCCTGTCTGATCAACCCGGTTTTACTGGGGCCGAGATGGATTGGAATGTTTGGGTTCTTAGTGGTCGCTGGAAATCTCACTGTTCTCGGCAGTTTAAGCGGGAACAGGCAGCAGGATTATCGAAATCCCATTCTCATCAAAACATTTACATCCATCCATTCGTTCATCCATATCCTCATGTCACTCGACATATAAAAAGGAACAAAAAAAAGAAAACGAAAACGAAAAAATAACACGCCTCCACACCCCCCTCCTTTCCTCCCGAATAGCTCTAGCGCGGGGCTGATAGGGCGTTTATACCCCGCACTGTGCGACTAACTTATTGCCGTCTAAGGAAGGTAAGATAGGGCTGACTGAACGCTTTCTCGCTGTTGGGAGGTACCGCAAGGTACGAGACCAGATATAGCTTTCATTTTGTTGTCCCTTCAAATGCCCATCCATGTGTCGCCGCATGGAAGCGAGATTGGATTCGGTCGCCCAACATGGGAAAAAATCGTCCGTAGGATCGATTTCTGTCTATCTCATAGATTCTCCATGTTTAGATGGAAGTGGCTGTATCGGCTAAGCAACCGTTGCGTCCAAATACAGAAAATCTCTTGTTGCTTCATTATACACATGGCTTCGATATCATACAATCGAAACATGCTTCTACCAATATTACAGGTAACAATCCAAACCCCAGCCGTCAAGATGTATGAGGTAGGAGGAGACGACTGAATAACAGTCTAGCCTTTGAAGTGTACCCCCCAAAACAAGAGACGGTGCGCGGGCTCGTTGCTGGCAGGCCCCCTTGAACATCATGACCGCATTTGCTTCCCGACAAATGTCTGAATCTGCGGGTCCCTGCCTTGCCCCATGTCATGGCTGTGCCAATATTACAAAACGTCCCACCACATCCCACATGCCGGGAGAGGCTGGAATGATTGCCCTTCACCTCCGGTCCATGGGCACGTCCGGCTCCTCGTCCAGCATGCACGCGTTCTCGAGCATGTTGGTCCACTTTCCGCTCGTCCCCGAGTGGCTATGCTTCAGGTGTTGTCGGAAGTGGTCCGCCCGGTAAAACTTCTTGCTGCTGTTGCATTCCCTGAACTTGTGCGCGTCCGTCAGATGCTTGATGCGCTCCTCCCAGTCCGCTTCCGTGGCGCCCTCTTCGGCCGACGACCGCGCAAACTCCTTGCCACAGTAGCCGCACACGTCTGCCCGGCCCGGCGACACCGTCGATTCGTGGAACGCCCGGTCCCAACCCGACAGCGCGCTACATGACCAGCTGTGTTTTCGTAGGTGCAGGCTGTTTTGGTGCCTTTCCATCTCGTTCTTGTTCTTGAACCGGTTGCCGCAGTAGAGACATGTGTACTGCTTTTCTGCTTCGTGGTCCCTGAAGAAATAGAATTTGAAAATTTAGTCAGCTTTCGGAAAATGGTCTTCTGCCCAGAAAAAAGAGAAAATGCTGCGACTCACCTCAAGTCCTTCTCGGTGTCGAACTTTTTGGGCTTTTTCGGACAGCATTGGCACATTAAAAAGCCTTGCATTCTGCTCGCGACTCCGCCGGCCGACTTGGACAATCCACCGTCGCCGCCCCCCGGCTTTCCCCTCGGTGATAGCCTATTCTCCGCACTGACGCTCCGGTGGTGCGAATGTGGCGCGGATGACGGGCCGTTGTTACCCCTCGAGATGGACGACCTCGGGGACGCCGCCATCGAGTATGGGGAGCCGCAACTTGACGATGGGTCGGTCGGCGACATGCCTCCTGGGCTCAAGCCACCGGGCGACAAGCGATCGATGCCCGACCCGGGGATGGATAGGCTGGAGAGGAAAGAGCCGCTGCGGCTCCCATTCGACGATATGGACGACCCCTGCGGTATGACGCTGAGCCGCGGGGTAGGACTCCCCCGTGACGCACCGCCCTCTCGCCTCCTCAGCAAGTCATTTGACGAGTGCAACGCGAAGCCGTTGCCACAGCCTGCCTCCTCGCCCGGCGGCGACGAGGCCCTGCGCTTCTTGGATGCGTGGTGCATGTCGTCCATGGAGTAGTCGACGTCGTCCACCGTCATCTCATAGTTGCTGCCCTGCGTGGAAACCGTCCCTGCGTCGTCCGATGCCGACACGCAGCTGCCCGTCCTGCGCGGCCTGGGTATTGGTGACCTTTCATAGTCGGATCCGCCGCCGCTGTCGTATAATAACGGGGATTTGCTCCCATGTATCGACGGGAAGGGGTTGCTGCGTGGCGAGGCGGCGGCCGAATAAAGGGGGGTATCTGTAAACCGGCTTGGTGAGTCCAGCATCGGCGGTTGCTTTGCCCGTGTCGGGAGGGAGAGGGGCTTGAGCATGTGTAGTCTGTCTTTGGCGGGAGGTGCGGTGGGATGTCGGAACGGCTCGTCGCTTGTCGGGGAGTTGAGAGCGGAAGACTGAATTGGCGAGCGGTTGTTGAGGGCGCGATTGGAGCCGAGCTTGCTTAATAAAGCGCTGTCGTAGGCGTCGGTCGATGACTTGAATTGGTACCTTTCGTGGTGGGCACCGAAGCGTGTTGGGATCGAGTTTTGTGACCTGCGGGGAGGGCGCAAAAGCCGGAGAATTTAGTCGTCATGTTGCCGCCCCCCAAGCCCACCGAATATATGTATATGCCTGCTTAACCTTGTTACGTACCTGGATGAAGCCATTGACGATAGGCTGCCGTAGCCCTCGTCCCTCTCTGGCTTCGCAGGCCACCTTGCATCTCGCCTCAGGCTCTCGTTCAGGCTTCCAAAGTAGCCCGAGCCTGCAGAACCGGTAGGCTCGTGGTGGGCGCCGCGGTGTTCGGGGAAGGAGTGGTGGTCGGCGGTTGGGCCGTCAACGGGCACAAATCTCGGCGGCGGCAAGGGCGGAGGCGGATCGTCGTAGGCACCTCCGCCGCGCGCATTGGGTATCACCATGGGGTTGGAGGTCGAGAGCGGGGGCGAGGGCAGGGAGGAGAAGGCGGCCTGTCGACTGCTGCTCCCGCTGCTGCTGGATGGAGCGGTGGCGGCGAAACCAATTGGTCTTGAGGGAGGGCTGGCCCCGATGAATATGGAAGGCAGGCCACCCGCGCTGACATTGCGATGTCTGGAGGGTATCTCCATGATGTGTGGTAGGGCAGAGTTTATGGGCCCAAGTTTTGCGACTTGTCTAGCTCTGACTCTTGAGGCCAGGCAAGATGGGACGCCTTAGGGGGGGCGGGTAGCGGGCGCCCGGTCGTGTGGTAGTGGTGAGGCGCGCGAGGATAGGAGAGGAGGGACCGCCACGTCCGGTTTCAGGTGTCCGTGCTCGCGTTGGCGGTTCGTGGTATCGGTGATCGCAATATTCGTTACAGGCTGGGGCTGGGCTGTGCAGGCTGAAGAGCGGCGGAAATAAAATGGGTAAAAAGAATCAGAAAAAAAAAATAGCAGCAATATTTGCTAAAAAGTCGCTTAGATGGGTCGGACGACTCGCCACCACAGCGAGCGCTACGAGGCTTGGCTCACGCTCGCAGCGGCTGATCCAATGGGCTGAAAAGTCCGAAGTAACTATGCAGGGTTGTGGGAGATGTGCGGCGGTTATTTCTTTTTTTTTGCTTTTTCTGTTGCTTTTTTATGTTTTTATTCCTTGTTGTTTTCTTGTCGTGATTTTTCCCAGACAACCTCAGGTACTTGTTGTGATAGTGTCGTCTCGAGGGATCAGGTCAAGCTTTGTCGTCATCGGACTTGTGAATGCGCGCCAATACCGGGGGGAGGATGCGAAGCGCCCGACGGACCGATTACAGGTTGTAAAATGAGCAGACTGAGGCTTCTCGTGATGAGAACAAACCCAGAGCTAAGCTGACGGTGAATCAGCAGCCCAGGCGGCGGCGATGTTGGCTGTGGGACAAGACCGAACCAAGGTGGTAAGCAAAGCAAAGCAAAGCAAAGCAGACACGGACTTGGATCCACTGGGCCGGCGGCAGCAGTGGCCCAGCCAAGCGACCGGATGGCCAAGGTAAGGTACCTATGAAGGGTATTGCGTCGTAACTCGAGAGTAAGGCTGCCGACGGGATAATGCGCAAAATAGTCACGTCAGGTCGTATACCGGGCGGGTTGCAGGCCAGGCAGGCCGTGGAGGTCTTGGATTGGTCTTGTCGGATCTCAGGGAACTCAAGGGGGGCATCCAAGGGGACCAGCGAAGAAGCAACCCGGGATATAGTGCTGGCCAGGGAGATGTAGCCCGGTGATGAAGGATATTGAGGGCAAGCCAAGCTGATGCACGACCGTTGAAATGAAAAAACAGGCAGACAGACAGACAGACAGACAGACAGACAGACAGACAGAGAGACAAGGCAAAGAAGATTAATAGGAGCTGAGAAGAAATGCGAGGTATATGCCTGAGCAAATGTCAAATGCAGCAGGGGGGTAGGCAGAGGGGAAAGGGAAAACAACTGCGAATAAAGGCAAAGACAAAATATGAATGCGGGTCGATGTAAATGCAAGAGAGGGGAAAAAAAGAAAAGATAAGAAAATACAAAATACAATGATGGATTAACAACAGGGTTTAAAGTTGGTTAACTACCAATATTTGGATGTAGCTGAAGGAAGTAAAAAAGAACCACCGCCGCCGTCTTGTGCGTGTCTGTGTGTGTGTGGTGTTTTTTTTTTGTTTTTTTTTTTAACCTGCGCTCGTTCCGTCACTCTCAAAAGCAGGCATGGGTTGCTTAATCGTGTCAGTCGTTACCGTGTCACGTGGACCGGACTTCGGGGATGTCTCCTGGTAAAATACCCAGTGGTTCGATTCGTGGCTTGGTGTGTTTTCCCGCTTTGCTTCTTGGATCTTGTTCCTGTTCCTTTACGAATATTCCATTCAGCCCTACTGGGCCGGGTTGTGCAGTCTTTGGTGTGCTTGGTGCCTCGGTGCTAAGATTGGGCCGGGCAAGTCGTTTGTCGCATGTCTCGGATTTGGCCCCTAATTACTGTCTTGTCTTGCTTTGGCGTCTTGCCCCTTTAAACTCTCACTTGGCGTAAAGAAAGTAGGCCCGACAGATTAACTCTCAAGGGTTTGGACGAAAAGAAGAAAAGAAGAAAAGGGTTATTATGGATACTTAGGACTTGACAGCAGGGGTGGTCAGTCATGCGGGTTGCTATGAAAGCCCGGGGAAGCAAAAGGGAGGCAAAGGACCAGACGACATTCACGTAGAGCCGGGGGAACTAGTAGGTCGGGTAAAGTAAAGTAAAAAAGGAGAAAATGTATGCACGTACTACTATGAGGACTTGGTGGTATATGAGGTTACAGCAAAAAACCTAACCGCTGTGGTCATGATCCTGGCCTGGCCTGGACTGGCCTGGCCTGACTTGACTTGGAGCTGCCCTGACTTGACTTGACTTGGAGCTGCCTTGACTTGACCTGACCTGACCTGACCCGACTGACCTAGCCTGACATGACCGACCACGACCACGACCATCGACACGCAATATCAGAGGACCCTCTCTTCCGCTCCCTTTTCCCCTAAACCCGACTCGGTGCCTTTACTAATCTGTTGCAGGGCTTGACGTGGGAAGAGTCTTGGTATTCGTACATGTACCTTGTGCGAGACCAAAGTATATGTATCTACGAGGTAAAGGTACTTGGCCAAGGTAGGGCCTAATTACTACATCTATAATAGGTATATAATAAGTGTATAATAGGGAAATAAAAGTCAGGGGTGTTGTCTCTTCCCGCACTCCCAATATTTCATTCCGCCTGTTGGGTGGGTCAACGGTGGGGTCCTCCTCCCGCCCGCCCTACGAGAAAGACCGTGCGAATATTGATTCGGGCGGGCGCCGGCCGGGGACTGGTCATCTGGTACCCCCCCTGGCAGCGGGGCGGGAGTTGATGACGGTCAACTCAACCGTGTCCTTGTCCGGACGGTGTACTGTTTGTGGACTGTACCGAGCACTGTCTCGTACAAGGTGTGCATCATGGGCCGGCCGCAAAAGATGGCCCTAGAGCGGGGATATTCGCGAGTTCGGTTAGGTGGGGGAAGGAGAAGGGAGGGACTGGGGGGCCTTGCGATTAATTGCTTCTGGAAGGCATTGCAAGTCCCGTACATCGTGGACAAGTCTCAGAACCGTTATTTTCAGCTGACGCTAGTGAGGCTGGACGGGCGATATGCCGCCCGAGGTGGTGCATTCACTGTTTTTCGTCCTGCCTGTTGAGGGCTACCGGCCGACATTATTATTATTTTTTTTTTCACTCAATCCTCCTCCTCTTCACCTTGGCCCCCGACTCCTCCCTATCCCTATCCGAGTACGAGCGTAGCAGTGTAATTATCAGTAGCTCGACACTACACCAACCGAACCCAGCCCTGCTGGCTTGGCACAGTCGGCAGATCCCCACAACGGACCTTGGTTGGAGTAGCTCATGACTTGATTGATAACCTTGGGGGCCCTATAGGGTCAATTTCGGGTCAAAAGGTGCGTGCGCGTTGAAATCTCTCCTTATTTTTCCCTTTTGGCTTGTTGCTTTCCTGCGTGCTGATCCAGTCATATCCCTTGCAGTGGAGGACCATCCCAGCCCGGGACCTGCCTTGCATCGCGTTCTCCGGCCTGCCTGTCCCAGGAGAGGGCTGGATCAACTCTCTGATGTACCACACCTCGCTCGTACATACAGCCCAGCCCGTACAGTACAACATACGCACTCCCAAAGACTAGCTGGCGTCCATGTCAGCAATGCCCACACATGGACGCTGCATGTTAGCACGTAGTCGAACCCCAAGCTACTTGCTGACTGGCTTGCTTTCCACCTATGAGGTACTGCAACCAAAGAGGCTGCCAAAGCTGATGAGCATGCTGGGCTGGCTTTGTCACCCATGTCCCACCGCCTCGACCGATCGACAAGTTGGTGGAACTTCTGGCATTGGAAAGGGGACATTTGCTTCCCTTTTCTTCTGCTCGGCCGTTTGCTTTTCTTTCTTCTGGCCCGTCTAGTTCTATCTTCTAGATAAAGTCCGCCGCGCCAACTTCCCATCGGAACAGCTTTAAGATCCAGCTCCATGGTACGCCGCTCACTAGCTTCGGCTTTCTTTCCATGGCTAATGATATACGAGGTTGGACGAGCGGCTGACTGCCCGGGGCATTTCAGGTACCTCGCGTGGCCCCGATCCTGGGATTCGACAAGTGGATACTATACCTCTCAGCTCCTCCCATCTCTCACTCTCTGCCTCTCTCCCTCTCTCTCTGCCATATCAAAATCATTCGCTCCCCGCCGAAACACCCCGAGTAATTATCGCATCATCCAAAGTATGCAAAGGGACGAACGGCAGACTGGCATACCTATGTATCCTTTAGGCTCAAGAAGCAGCGCACTCAGTCTAAACACTAGACCCGGGCGGAACTAAAACATACCAAGCACAACATATAGCTTGAGAGTTTTAAAGCCTTTGGTCAAGGCCTTGCTTTGTGCATTTGCGAATCACGCCCTTCGACCAGTGAGGAGTGACGAAAATGGCCCTGTCGACTTGCCCGCCTTCTGACATGCATCAACGCGCAAGAGGCGCAGACAAAAAAGGCTACAGGTCTCACAACAACCCCCGCTGCTTCCGTCGGACTCGTGATGTCTGCCAGGAGGGCGAAACAGATGGTGATAACCAATTGCCGATTGGCAAGGAGGGGATGGGGTGTTATTACTCAGCCCTATCGCCGTTGCTCCCCCTCCAAGAAAAGGGACAGCTGTGCCGTTGTGCTTGTCTTACTTTCCTTGTCACAATCATGTCGCAAGGCCTCATTGTCACAGTCGACCAGTCCCCATACCCTAGTCTAGTCTGGTCTGGTCTAATAGCTCTGCTGACCCAGAGACCGACATACATAGTACATAACAATACCTCACCCCTTCAATAAAAACAGCACCTTGATTGGCCTCTCCGCAACGCGGGGTTTTATTTGCGCCGGCAAGTCATGTTGCCGCTTCCAAGAATAGGGGTGCGGCCCAAACGGCGATCAAAGGCAAGACATCAAAACAACAACAAGTACCCAAGTAACCCTGTCAGCAAAAAGCGAGCGAGCGGGCATCAAGTTGGACCCTCCATCCGGTTCTATGCCACGCACGCAAGCAGGCCGCGTATCGAGGCGGTGGCTGGCTGCTGTCCCAGCGGGACAAACCCGCCCGCTCGACCAGGCCTCCGGGACCCGTGGGCTGAATGGTCGAGAGGCGGCAAACATCGTTCAGTACCTACTTAGTGCCAAGCCGCCGTCGCGTAAGCTGGCCACGCTTGTGTGTGAATCGTCGACGATCGGCGCCAGAGGCCGCCCGGATTTCTTTATTCCCTGCGCCAAGTGCCGACGCCGTCTAGGCGTCGCTATCGAAAAACATGGCCTATTACAAAAGAGTATTGGCCAAGGATCGGTCTCCATACTGGCTCAGCCCTCTTCTAATCCACCCGAGTGAGCACAGTACGCAGTATTTTACACGAGTCGCCTGCGGCCAAGAAGAAACCCTTGCTTCCACCCCATGGTTGGACTTGCCCTGATTTTGCAAAAAGTCGCCTCCCGCGCAACAGCGGTAGCTTTACCGGGCGGGTATGGATTAGCCGTGCTTATCACTATTCGCTCTTCTTTAACAACCTGATGAACCCACTGATATAACGAAGCTGCTGGCCAGTCGACACGCCAACAAGTACTACTACGTATTTTGTAAATACACTCCAAGTCTAGTTACAATACCACGTACACGCTCGCGAGATTAAATTTAGCAACCCCGTTAGGATGTTGGCATGCCGTGTTGTATCGTCCACAGTCCCGTGATGGCCCTGGACCCTAGCTTTCTGTCCCGACCCGCCCCTTTCCAGCATGACCGACGCACATTTGCAACGGTGCCCATCAAAGCAGTGCCAAGTGGCTTTGGTGTCGGGTCTACAAGGAAGCCCATGGAATGCAGCCGTTGATATAGCCAACCAAGTCGGCAATACGAATCACCTGAGGGTTTTTTTTTTATTTTTTACTACGATGTATTACGATGTTAACCCAAGTCCAAGAGACTGGCTCGACTGACTTGGCTAGAGTACCTGCCCAAGCTACAAAGGACACAGCAAGCTGAATACTCTACTGGATTCGGCCGAGATCAACTTAGCCAACCGGGCTGGTGCGCCGCGCGTACCTCGTCAACAATTACGTCCGCATTAGTTGTAGGTCGTGATAATTAATAATTACTCGTCGGGGTGAGGAATAGTCCCCTTGGGGCATTGCGAAGGGTAAGGTAGCCTTCGATTAACGCGGCCCGAGCATTTGAATCATGAACCCCCCTTTTTTTGCTGCTCGCTGGCAGCTGATAAAAAAAACCTAGGAGTTTCCCTGTTTCGAAGTCCGTCCACAGTTGTAGCGAAGAGCATTTTTAATTTCAACCGGCCGCAAGGGGTATGCCAACATGGCCAATGTTCCATCCCGGGTTCCGCACGGCGCTTCTTAGGCCGGGTTAGGTGGCAGAACCCCCGAGTCTCGCTTCCTTCCATCCGTGCCGCGAAGCTTATATTGTACACTACGGTGTGTGATGTAAGTTGGCATCACGTGCTGGGACGGACCCTGAAAAAAAAAGAGTTTGTTCACGATATCATACTCGCTGGCTTTGATTATAATAGCCAATTCCCTAACTTGGCTTCCTCTGGTCTTTCCCGGCTTTGTTGTCTCTTCCGGACCGGTTCCGCAGCTTGGTAGAGCCTGTCAAGATTGAACAAAGATATCGTCAATGCGGAGTAGTTTGTGTCAGAGGTTTAAAAAACCAAAGGTAAAAAAAATATCGTGTCCAGGCAAAGCATACGATCCAGTTGCTTGCATATCCTGCCTGCACTGCTACACAAAGGTACTGAAGTTTATTTCCCGCACTTGCTTTGCTCTTATACCATCAACTCGGATCCAGGCGTGTGGCGTGCGTGGTGGCCGAGGTGAGGGGGACTTTCTAGCGCAATACCAAGAAGTAAGAAGAAGTGTTGGCTTGGCAGGGTCCGAACGTGGCCCCTTTCCTCGGTACTTCTGAGAAGAAAGCAACCTGATGATGCACGATGCAGGCTCTCTAAGCGAAGACCACCAGTATTATCATCAGAAGCCGGAAAATATTCGATACTTGTGTACAAAGTTTGGAGGCGGTGCAGGCGGAACAGCAAGATGTAACTTGGACCATTGGACCAGAACTGGAGGGGTTTCGCTATGTCGAGTGCAACGCGGCAAGTTAGCCTGCCGTCTAGTCGTCTCTCTTGCAAGTTCAGGTCAACTTATCCAAGAGCAAACAGATGCCGGAGACGAGAACGGGACGGCTGGAGGTCGGGAACGATGGATATGCTAGTGGCCCTCGCTCGAAAGCCCGTTGCACCATGTGGCGCCGAGCTTTTCATCCATCAGCCTTAGGGCAGGGGAAAGGGTACTCTGCTCGGCGGTATTTCCCGCGCACCCCTGGGACGTACATTATGCCAAGTCCGCGACCAAAACACGCTAGCTAGATTCCCACACGCGCGGGGGACGACTCTAGTTTACAGTCAATAGTTTGCCTATTCCGGATAGTCCAGGCGGGTTTGCGGACGTTTTTCCCCAGGAACTAAAACTAGCAACGGGCTTTTGAAGGGGAGATATCCTCTGTCCCAGCCAGACGGGAACGCGGTCATCAAGTTGCATGGCGTCGGACTTTTTCTACGGACTCGTATCGGCCTTTGGTCTCAAGCGACCTTGTGGCCCTTTTTTCTTCAACCTTCCCGCCACTCCAGATAGCTGTCGTGATCATATGAATGCTGATTTCACTCTGTTCACGCACTCCGAGCACTCAAAGACTCGAGAACAGTCCCATTGCCACACCGGCGGTCAATACCAATAAAGATGACTGTCATGCCCGCCCGTCTGTCCGTATTCACTCAGCCGCTCCCTGACAGAAGGATGGACGCAAACTGCATTCCTGGTTCGGAACCGGATTCTGGAGCGTTGGCGCATCCGCACGTCACCATGTTTGATGTCGCATTTCAACGAGTTCAACGAGTAGCAACAAAGTACATAGTATAACGTTTCTGCTCAGCTCTACCTTCAACCAAGAAGCTCTATGACATGTGGATTCTACAAATTCATTCTTGCTGTGCAAGTCCTCGTGGGAAAGAGGCTGCGTATACCAGACAGCTAAAAGCTAAGTGGAAAGAGGCGCCTTGCTTTGTTCATTTTGGCGCTATGCTCAGTTTGAGTTCGGGATCCCTTACGCAACTCGCCCTGTCAAGTCGTCCAAGTTGGCCAGGCTCTATCGACTGAGCGACTGATACATGTTGAAATAAGTGTAGCATGCCGGCGGCGGAACACTCAAGGCCCGTCGCTGTTAGCCAACTGTGCTAGACCAATATGAGTTAACATTACATCTTTCGCTGCTGTATGAACCGGACGAGGATAGCCGGCGTTGTCGAAGAACTGGTTTCCCGGGACAGCTTGATATTTACGCTAATATAGGTACATGACCGATATAAGCTTGTATAAGCATCTTACATCCCGGTCAATACCAAGCCGCCTTGTACCAGAGTCTTGGGACCTCCTCGCTTTCAACTTGTATTCTTTTTTGGAAAGTCGGGACAGGACCATAGTCGGGTCATATATGCCTACACTTACAACCCTATACCAGACGATCGAGCGAGCTCTCGTCGCCGTCGAGGCAACTCCCCACGACTCCGACGACGCTGGAACGTTAACAACAAATCCCTCGTGACAAAATGGGGGTTCTCAGAATTCGAGATGGCCACCCAATCGACGAGCCACCGCCTTCTGGGACGGATGAGCCATGCGAGTTTGGCGCAGACCTGGGGCCTCAAATGCTGAGAGTAACATGGACGTTTCTTGTGTTCTCGCTCATCTTCTTATTACTGAGGTTCTACTGCAGATGGAGGCAGGCCGCCAGGCTTTGGTTGGATGACTGGATGCTGTTGTTTGCTTGGGTAAGTCTGCCGGCGCATGATGCCAAGTTTCAATTGTTTGGAATGGCCTCGCAAGAGAACAGGGCGTGGCGCGGAAGACACACTGACATGCAATTCATGTCAGGTGATGTTCCTTGCTGCCTCCATCATCACCACAATCAACACCCACTACGGCTTTGGCCGTCACGTCTGCGAGCTGGCTGCTACTCGGCCCGAAGTCCTTGAAACCAACGCCTTCCTCGGCTTCGTGTGTGGATTCTTCATTATCCAAGCCACGATCTGGTCCAAGACGTCCTTTGCCATTACCTTGCTACGCATTGCCGATGCTAGATGGATGAAGATTTCCATCTGGGTATTGGTCGGTCTCTTCTTCGTCAGCACCAACATCTGCTCGGTTACCGCCTTCGTCCAGTGCAACCCCGTACAAAAGACTTGGAATCCATTTATCCCGGGTCACTGCTGGCGCCAGCAAAGCTTGTGGTACGGCGTTATCACCGCCGTTTATTCCGGGTTCACGGACATCTTGCTGGCTATGCTGCCGTGGGCCATCATTTGGACCCTACATATGAAGTTGGCGGAAAAGATTGGCGTTGCCGTGGCTATGAGTGCCGGTGTGATGTAAGCGACCCTGAAACCCTCTTTCCCGCCTATTCTTTTATATTTGATTTCATCCATCTCTCCCCGATGCATTCATAGACTGATATGACGTTCAATATTGCCCAAACAACAGTGCTGGTACAACGGGCTTTATCAAAGCCGCTTTTATTCCTAGGATGGCCGCTGGCGACTTTTCGCACGAAGGCTATGTTCTCGTGGTCTGGGCCGCCGCCGAGACTTTCCTGACCATCATTGGCGCTTGTATTCCCTTCATGCGCGTCCTCCTCCGGGACGTGCACAAGGCCTCACAGCGCTACTACGGCTCATCGATGCGTTCCAAGTCGCGGTCCAAGTCCGTCAGCACCACCGTCACCGCGACGACCAAAAGCAAGGGCGAGACGTCTTACGGTCGGAGGGGGACGTTGGCGAGCGACGGCAAGCCGGAGGAGGGGTGCGAGCAAGAACACGAGCTCAACTCGCTGTCCAAACCACCGGATAGCCTTTCAGTGATCAAGCCACCCGCGGCCGCGGCGGACAGCTCGGCCGCAACGAGCATAAACAATTCACAGCCAAGTATCTTCTTCAAGAACGGCAGTGAAGAAAACCTCATCTCGAGTAGCGGGATCCGCACGACGACAGAGGTGATCGTTGAGCATGAGGCCAGGACGGGCTCTGAGTGGCCATTGCAAATGTACAACAATGTGATCAAAGCGAATGGCGAGCCGAAGAGGAATAAAGGATCATACCACTGCGGAAGTGTATAAACCAAGATCGGTTGCGATAAACATGTAATTTATAAGCCCAGCGTTCCTCGCGTCCAAGTCTTTTTCTTCGCCTCGCTGTGATTATCACTTTGAAAGTCAACATTTCCTCACCGCAGGTCACTGCACCTATCCCACCATCTTCGACCACCCGCTCTCCTCTTTAAGCCAAGTCTCAAAGTCTAACGGCCGCTCAGTCTCCTCCTGCCGGAGGCTTTCGACGTCGACTCCGTAACCCTCCCGCTCGAAGAAAGCAAACATGCTCCCCAGCTCACCGAGAGCCCACAGAAGCAGCCCGCCGAGCGGCCACCAGGCTTGGGGTACATTCCTGCCGGTGACGCGGTGGAACGCTTCCCTGGTCTCGTCGAGCGTCAGCGCATCGCCCGCAACCCCGACCGCCGCGTTCCGGTACATCCGGCCCTGCTCGCCGCCATGGTCGATCGTCAGCGCGCGGGCGGCCACTATGCCCACGTCCCGCACGCTCACGAGCTGCAGCTTCCTCCCGGGCGATAGCGCGGCCGCCCATGCCGCCGTCATGACGGAGCACGCGACGCCCGGGTTGAGGTTCTCCATGAACGCCACGGGCCGCACGACCGTGTAGCAGAACCCGGCCGCTGCTGCTTCCGGTCCGGGCCCGCCGCCCTTGGCCAGCTCGCGCAGGTGCAGCTCGACCGCGTGCTTCTGCGCAAAGTGCGGGACGTCGGTGGCGTTGGACCAGCTGGCCTCGTTACCCCCGCGGTCAACCGAGGCAAAGACAACGCGCCTCACGCCGTGCGCGACAGCCGCGTCAATGAAGGGGATCGCCACCTCGTCCTCGCCGGGCCCGCGGCCGTGGTTGGGCACGGTGACGATGAATACGGCGTCGATGCCATTGTGGTCGGCTGCGGCGGAGAAGACCTGCTCCGGCTGTGTGATGTCGCCCTGGATGAGCCGCACGGCCGGGTGCAAGCTGGTGAGGCGCTGAGCCTTGGCGGAGGTGGTGCTGCGGGTCAGGGCCAACACGCGCATCTCGGGCGCGGACGACTCTTGGCTGCGCAGGAGGGCCGAGATGACGGCGCCGCCTTGTTGGCCGGTGGCGCCGACGACGAGTATGGTTGAGGGGGATGCTGACGACATTTTAGGGTACTCGTCTCTGTTTCCGAGTTTGTATATTGCATATACTGTCAGATGCTGAGCAAGGGAGCACACGGTCTATGAGTGCTAGAATACGAGTACATAGGATCAAATGCAAATGAAAGACGTCACCGCAAAGTAGTGGCCAAGCCACAAATCAGCCATTTCAGTCGGTGAGGCAAACACGGGACAAGGAAGGTCGCTCGAACTAGCGAGATAGCTGGATAGGTAACAGATTGGGCGTCCATCAAGATTATAATAAAACTATAGCTTGAATAAACCATCTTACAGCTTTCCCACACTAGCAAAGCGTAGTCTTCTATTTTGATGAGAACGGGTCATCGGGGCTGCTGCAAACAGGGGGGGGGGGGGGGGGG
>JASAOQ010000064.1:0-20287 GCA_031306065.1 Pseudopyricularia cyperi | reverse complement strand
TCCCCCCCCCCCCTGCCCGTTGGGCCCGCGGGCCATCCACCGCACCGGAAAAGCCATGGCCTCCCTCAAACCCGCCGCGGCCTCGTCCCTGGCCAAGGCGACCTCGGCCGCCGCCACAGCCGCATCCCCGGCCCCGGCCTTCGTGCCCCGGACCTGCTTCGACGTCTCCCCGGACATCACTCGCTCCTACTTCCTGGGCCACCACCAGGCCGCCGTCGCCCGCATGGCCAAGGTCCTGTCCAACATCGGCCTCATCATCGAGTGCCGCGACTTCCGCGTGCCCCTGTCGTCCTGGAACCCCATCCTCGAGCACAAGCTCCAGTCCCTCGGGGCGGGCGGGCACCAGGCCATCCCCCGCATAGTCGTCTACACGAAGCGGGACCTGGGGCCCGGCAGGCCCCACGACGTCCCCGTCGTCGAGGCGCTGCGTCGGTTCCACAACGCGGAGCGCTCCTCGGTCGACTCGCCCGCCGGCTTCCTCGCTGGCGGCGGCGGCGGCGGCGGCAGCAGCAGCGGCAGGAGCAACCCCGCCGACCACCCGCCCGCCGCGCTCTTCCTCGGCAAGGGGGAGAGCAACGCCGCGGGCGACAGGCAGCTCCTCTCGGCGATCCGCCACCTCGCCAAGTCCGAGACGTCCTCGCACTCGTCCCACCTCCTCGGCCTGCGCGCCATAGTGGTCGGCATGCCCAACGCGGGCAAGTCGTCGCTGCTCAACCGCCTGCGCACCAAGGGGATCGGCGCCTCGACAAAGGCGGCGTCGACGGGCGCCCAGCCCGGCATAACCCGCAAGCTGGGCACGCCGGTTCGCATCCTCGCCCGCCGCGACGGGGACGAGCAGGACGCCGACCTGCCCGACCGCGGCGTCTTCGTCATGGACACGCCGGGAGTCTTCGTCCCATACGTCGGGGACCCGGAGAGCATGCTGAAGCTGGCGCTGGTCAACTGCGTGCGCGACGGGCTCGTCAACCCCGTCACCCTGGCCGACTACCTGCTGTACCAGCTCAACCGCCGCGGCCAGCACGCCGCGTACAAGTGGCTGTGCGCCGAGCCCACCAACGACGTCGACGTGTTCCTGGATGCCGCCGCCCGGAGGACCGGCAAGCTGCTTCCGGGCGGCAGGCCCGCCGTCGACGGCATCGCCGAGTACGTCGTGTCGCTCTTCCGTAGAGGGGAGCTGGGGAGGCTGGTGCTAGACGACGTCTCGGATGAGACGCTGATGCGCGCCAGGAGGGAGAGCCTCAACCCTCCCACCAGCTTGAACCAGGCCCGAAAGGCCGAGAAGGAGAGGAGGAGCGCCGCGAGCAAGGAGAGGTACAGGGCTTCCAAGTCGGGCGGCTAGCTTGGAAGGTGCTCCTCGGCTGGGTAAAGTAAGGCACTTGTAACATCACCCCCACGCTGTATATACTAGCAATTTGTACAAAAAGATTTTGTGTTTATACATTCCAAAAAAGGTTTTCTCTATCTAGTACTAGTCAGAATAGTGGTGCTAGTTCTGCCAAACATCTATACAACTCAGAAAATTCGCCAGTGCTACAACAACAAGCGTCCATCTTGAAAGAGAAAATGCGCCGTCTAATAGGCCTCTTAAGATATCAAAGATAAAAGACAGTTCACTCCCACATCTAACATCCCCGTTCGCCTTTCTCCGCCACCGGGTATCCCTAAAAGAGAGCCTTGCACGCGCTGACTGCTGTGGTAGCGTCAGTCCGTACTAGAAACAAAAGAGAGAAAAAATTCAAACAAAAATACCTACAGACATTCACCACTGTCTAACCCCAGCAAAGTGGTTGTCTGGCTAGCTTTTATCCGCCTATATCCTTCCCCCTCATGATCTCGTCTCGATACCGTAAACCGAGTGCCATGATTTGATCTGCCCCTTGATGAACTCCAACCTGTCCTGGATATTCATCTGATTGACACCCTTGTCCCCCTCGCCACTCGTCCTTGTAGAGCCACAATCGCCGTGTGTGATGGCAATCGTAGGAGGGCAGCTCTCGCCGGCTGATGCTCCGTTGACAGGTTTCTTGAGTGAAGTATCCCCAATGGTAGACCCACTAGTCGACGAGCCATTGGCATGTGTGCCAGAAGCCAGTGTCGAAGCAGCAACTTCCCCTGCCGCGTGGACCTCCGTCTTGGCTGCTTCCTGCTGTCTACGGCTCTTGGCCTGCCTCTCTTTTTCTTGCGCTTTCCTCTTTTCCAGCGCTTCACGGTCGATGTTGAGATCCTGCTCGACACGTTGCGTAAAGTCGGTCCAGTACGCTATCCGTCGCTCCATGTCATCCCACGACATTTCCTTGTCCTTGTCCTTGTCCTGCTTGGCTTGCGTCCTTCCGTTTCGCGCCCGCGGCTGTCCTGATATAGTACCAGTCACGGTCGACGCACCCGTCGCGGCATCAGGAACGTCGCGCGACTGTGACCGTCCAGGGGAGCGATCGCGGTCTTTGGTGTATTGGTTGCGACCCTTTTTGCGGGAACCCGACTTTTTCGACTTTGAAGAGTTCTTCTCTGGCTTCACCTCAGGGGTTGGCTGAGGTGAAGCCGCTTTCGGTGGAGGTGGGGGTGGAGGCGGGATCTCGGCTATCGGACCCGTGGAACGTGTAGTGGTTGTTCGCGCAGCGAGTGGTGTTTCTTCCGAGATGTCCGAGTCTGTCGTCGAACCCGGCATTAGCTGAGTGTGTTCTTCGGGTTGTATCAGGCTGTCCGCACCGGGCTCACCTTCTGCCCGCCTCCTCTCCGCGCGGCTCTTGCGCTTGTTGGCAGCCTCGGCCTTTAGTTTCTCGCGCTCCTCTTTCTCCGCCTTTTGCAAGTCCCGTTGTTGGTTGCGTGGGGTGGGATTGCGCGTCTTGCTCTTTTGCGAGCTGTTTTTCAAAATACCGTCGTCGGAATCATCTTGAATAGCTGTTTCGTCGGCGGGTGTGGGAGATCGGGAGCCTGTTCGTTGGCGTTTTGCAAACTCGATTTTCCTAGGTGGTTTTGATGCGGCAAGTCAGTATTCGGCGTGGCCTCCATGTCGGCGGGGTTGCAAAGGTCAGGGCTTACTCCTCGCTGTCGCTACGACCTCTCTTGATCCTTCTTGTACTCCCTTCTGAAGGTTCACCTGTGCCGGCTTCTTCCTTGCTCGCCTCGATGGCGCGTCGAAGTTCCTCCTCCTCGTCATAGACGTGGCGACTGTTTAACGTTGAGCGGCGCTTGTGACTAGCAAGTGCCGCAGCGGCAGCCCTACTGCTTTTGCTTTCTCTCGCTTTGGGGGACTTTGGGGGTTCCTTCTCCTTCTCCTTCTCCTTCACAAGCGTGTGTCGGGAATTTGATCGGGATGGGCGATTGATGGGTAGATAGAGCGAGTATCGTTGTCTGCATTCGTGAAAGGGCGGGTCAGTTGCGATTCATATCCGTCAGTACGGTCTAGCTTTATTGAGATCATTCAAGCGATGCGAAACGTTGTCCGATTTGGCCGCCGAGCAAGACAAGGCCTGCCGAGGAGGCGAGTTGCCGAGGGGTAATGCGATGTAGGGTAGAGGAGCTTAGGGCTTACCCGTTGGCCGCGACAGAGATCTTGTGCAGGTCCTTGCGACATTTCTCGCAAAAGTATTCGTCGGGACTTGAGTCCGCGTTTAGTATGCCGACGCAGCCGCCGTGTTGCCAGACCTTGCAAACGTCACATTGGAGGAAGAAGCCGGCGACGTCATCGGGGACATCGGCGGCCAGGAAGGGTTCGAGATCCGGCGCTTCTTTGACTGCCGTGGGGTGCTTGTGATGGTCTTTGACCACGGGCGGACCCGGGTAGTCTTCTAGGCCGCAAATGCAGCGGACGGACTCGTCGTCCTCCTGAACTTCATTGTCGCTGGAGGCCATTGAGTGGTCGCGGGCGTCAAGACTCTTGTCTCGGGTGGATGTGTGAGCTTCCCGTGGACGATTGCTCCGCAGGGACCTGACGAGGGGTTCGGCGACGGATAGGGCGTCTTCGGGTGGCTCCGAGATTGATGAGGCAGTAAGCTGTGGGGACGGGACCTTGTTGGTCGATGATCTGGACGAGCGTTCGGCGCGTCCAGATGTGCTCGACGAGCTGGATGGTGCTTGCGACTGTGGTTGACCGGGTCGTGCTCGAGAAGATCTTCTTGTGTCTGTTTCTCCCATCGCTTCGCAGCCTGAGCCGCGATCTGTTGAGGGGGGCGGGATGAGGTGCTCGGCCGGGTGCGGTCGAGCTTGGTGTAGATCCGGGTAGGATGTCGAATGTCGGCTTTCGAGAGAGGGAAACTGCCCGAGGAATGGAACGACGGGCGGAGGGTCTGACTGACAAGCTGGAGGACGAGGCTGGGCGGGTACGGAGGCGGGCGACGAGGATGGGATTCGGGTTTTCTAATGCGACAGGACCGAGCAAAGAGGGCAGACAGGGCGAGGGATTGGACTCGACACCATGACTGGCAGGGCAAGTTTCTAGATGATGTACCAGGAATTGAGAGGAGAGACGGCCTGCTCGAGTCGTTGAGAAGCAGAAAGAGAGTGTAAAAACGGTCAGGTGGTGGTGGTGGTGGTGGTGATGCTTGGGGGTGGGAAGATTGTGCTGGTTGACGGGCAAGCTCGGGCCTAAGCTAGCGGGAAAATAAGTGCGCTGCTGGACTCTATAGCGCCCTGCCGTTAGGAACCTTCAAACTGTGCTTGTGCTATACCCTTATTAGGCAGTAGGAGCTCCGATTTGGGAGTGTGCGGGGGGGCCAGTCTTTTCTCGCCGTCACGTCCTGCCCGGTCCCGATGCTGGTGGTTGTTGCGCGCGCGAGCGATTGGCAGGGATTATGACCGTGGTTCAGGCCAATAGGAGGAGGTGAGGTGGGGGCGCTGGGGGGATGGCGGACTGATGCTGGACCCTGTCCAGCTGGCAGGCATTTTGTTTTGATATTATCCATGCCTCGTTTTCGATAAAACAGGTGATGGATGAGTCGGGTTTCACAAAGTGGTCTTTGGTAGCAGTCAAATAGGTAGGTAGATGGCTTGTGAGTTTTTGAGTCGGTCGCCAGAGTAGCGTGCACGGGTTGACAAGTAATCGAACTTTGGGTTGTTGACGGGTGAGGAGACAATCACTGTCACGATAAATGTAGAGAGAAGGAGATATCAAGTTTAGCATGCACATATGTATATAGCTCACGTCCGTACGCACATAGCCTCGTTAAAGGAGGTAGGTATGTATCTACCAGGACTATTTAGTTCTATCTTGATAGTATTACTATGTATATCGCACGAGAGCGTGCCAACGACTGCTCCGTCACCCCTCCGGAGAAACCGGGCCGTAGCGGAAAGAGGTGGAGCTTCCTCCGATGTTTCGGGGGGGCCCATGTAGAGACAGCGAGAGAGGGGTGACGTAGTGGCTGGGTAGCAGGCAGCACGTCCATGTTGTCTGTGGTCTGGACAATATACGCCGTAAAGAGCCAAAGCAAGTGGTTGATGGACTGTACTGTTATCCAGCAAAGACATCTTAGGTCCAGGGATAATTACAGGCAAACATTAGTTGAGTGGTAGCAGATTTATGGTTAAAAGGGCGAAGAGCAAGCACAAGCACACACAAACAAGTCGTTTACTTTTTGGTGGGCAGGAAAAAAAACAACAACCCCCAATTGGTGGCTCCGCTCTGCTTAGTCACCTCACCACCACCACCACAACTGAGGTGGCCACAACAAACACAATCAAATGCAATGGAAGCTTTGGGATGATCAATGCCAATTTCCCATGGATACATAGATATTATGAGATGCAATGGCCCATGGGATAAATGGATGCAATCTAATTATGCCACACTTTCAATGTGAGTGGAGGGTCCGCGCTGCACTACCCACAGTGGCTGGCTTGTTGTCAGTCTGTCTACCTCTTGACCTTCTTACCTTGCCTTACCTAAGGCTCGTCCGTCGGCTTGCTTTGCTTTGCTTTGCTTTGCCCTTTGGTGTGTGTCGGTGGTTCTGTTTCCAGCCCAAGCCCGTCCAAGTCATTAGCAATCAACCAACCGGGGGAAAAAAAGAAAAGAAAAAAAAAGAAAGCCATCAAACGACCAACACATCTCCAGCTTCCTCTTTCCTTTCCTCCTTTCGAACCACCCTCATCATCACCCTTTTTGCTTACCTTTGCTCCAGCCAGACAAAGAAAGCTATCAATCATCCGCCCACCACAAAGCTTCCCATCTGCCTTCTCCAGCCGCGAGTCGGTTTGGCTTGACCCGGTCGCTCGACTCGCATAACAGAGTAGCAGGCAAGCCGCCAGCAGGACGCACGTCGAACACGTCAGACCCTCCTCCGTCTCGAGCTCGCACTGCAGACAGCTCACCTCCCCTCCCAGGTTGAGGTTGGTACAGCCTCGTCCTCGAAACCAGAGTCCGGCTACCCAAACAGCAGTTGAGCTTCATTGTGCCAGCAGTCGGCCCTTGCTGTCGTCGCCCCCTCGAGCAGTTAGTTTGCAATGGAGACGGCTTGCCTCTATGATCCTGATCGGGCTAACCTCCCAACTATCCATCAGATCCCAACCGCCGCCTACCTACCTACCTAGTTAAACCTTACTTTAACCAGACAATCATTCGCCCCCATCGCCTTGGATTCAGACATACTCGTGTGTGGTTGCGCGGCTCGAGAACCACTGTGATCACAGCGTGCGTTGGAGCAGGAGCCTAGACTCCTTGGGATCCATGATGGGTGCGTTCGCCTCCCAGCCATCAAACACTGCCTATCCGATACCACCACCACCCCACGGCAGCCCCAAGACTATCTCCTTGGCTTCACTCGCACTCGCCCTCCCATCTCTCGCATCTTCAAATAGTGTTAATGGTCGCCGTCTTCTCCCCGCAGCCCGGTATAGCGAGTGCACATCCCCCGATTCGACCGCGTCGCCCATGTTTCCCGACCGTCCAATCCACCCGCTGCCGAAACGCCGTCTCCGCGAAAGACTCTCCCCCGAGGTTGCCGATTCCATCGAGTACCCGCCGACCCCGCCCACGACTGTCTTTTACTACCCTTATAAAGAGGAAGACCCGGACGTCTGCACCGCCAGCCAATGCACCAATGGTGCCACTCAACCCGGCGATGAGGAAGATGCGTCCCGTCTGCGGAGAAGTCAGGCCGTGCCGCGGTCTGCCCCAAGCATTCGGTCCATCCCCGTTCGACTTGCCCCGAAGCAAGACTCCGCCTATAGCTCCTACACACAGCTCCCGCACTCTACGGCTTCGTCGGTAGACGGCTACGACACCTTTGAAAATACAAACAACAAGAAGAAACGCAAGGTCCCTGATACCACCTTGGGCCACTCTCTAAACGATTTGGGACCTGGACAGTCTTCCCCATCCACTCCTGTTCGTGTCGTTCATCAGGACGGCTGCGATGCGAGCTGCAGCGCTTATCATGCGATGGGAGCCGGCAGCCCAGGGCTTTCGGGTCCAGGGAGGGGCCGGTTTGGCCGCAACAGAAGCGGCAGGAGTCCTTTGTCGGAGAGCAATAGAAACAACAAAATGAGACCCGCAATGCGTTGGTCTCCATTATCAGGTTAGTTTTTTTTCTTTCCCATGACTGAGACCGTCCAGCACGTTGGGAGTAGTTCTTTTTCCCCCTCACCTCTGTTTGCGTGCATTCCAACCTCCCTCTCAGCAGTCCAGCCTATACGGCATACGCAACTTCCTCCCTTGGTCTCCGCAACAGTCGTTTGTTTTGTTTCGCACTCCAAGTTAAATAGAGCCCTCGAACCTGCCTTGCATGGTTCGGGAACTGACCACCCAACCATTCCGCGGCAGCTCCGAGTACAGGAATTATCTCTAACGCCATTTCCAAAGTTGATAAACATTCACCCTTCCACCACGGCCAGGAGAACGTTAGCCTTCTCGAATTGCAGCGAAACTCCAAACAGGGTCCCGGCTCCGGTCAATTCACCTTCACCTGCGAGTCTCAAGTTCCCGGGTCTGCCAGCTGGCCAAGCTCCCACGGCAGGCTTCCCAACGCAGCCCCGGTCCCGTCCAGACGCGACGTCTCATGCCACTCCTCCAGACCGCCTTGGCCCGGTGGTCTCCCTGCCGATCATCACTCAGGCCACGTACCGCCGAACTCGAGACCGATGCCGGGCCCTCCTTCTGGGGCTCAGCCGGCCCCTGTCCGTCCGCGTCGCCGCCGGACCAAGGCCGGCGAGTACGCCAAGGCAGCACACGAGAGGCAGAGCCAGAAGCAGCACGACAAGTGCAGGGGAATTCACGATGAAGAACACTGGCTCTGCTTATTTTGCGAATACGAGGACATTTTCGGCGAAAAGCCCATGGCCTTGATTCGCTCTTACGAGAAGAAGGACAGGCAGCGACGCAAAGACGAGGCCGAGCGCCGCCGGCTTCTCGAAAAGGCGAAGGCTAGAGGTCGCAAAAGCAAGAAGCCGCCCGCTGGCAAGCCAACTGGCAAGGTCCTGCACGATCCCGGCCACGACTACCACTCTCATGGCCCGCACGAGCCCATGAGCGGGCCCCATAGTCATCATCACGAACATCACACATGCGGACAACATGCTACACATAGTCACCACCACCATCATCATTGCAGCGTCGCTCATTCGGTTCATTGCGATGACCCAAACCACCATCATGAGTACGAAGACGAACATGATTACCACGGCCACGAGTACGACGATCACTATGACGACGTCGCCTCGCCAGAAGGAGATGGGCAGGACACGCTTGATAGCAAAAGCAACGGATCTCAGGAGGGACATTTGCACAAGAGATTGGCGGCGGCGGTTCATGCTGGTACCGGGGCGCCGCCCGGTCACGCCAGACCCCCCGATCTAGTAGCAGCAGCAGCCGGGCGAAGTGGACCGCCTCCGGTCCGAGTCTAGTGCGAGAAGATTGGGAGAGCGTCCTTTCACATCTTCCATCGCAATGGGCGATCCGATGCTGTCACGTACGAAAACTGGCAGAAGCTGCTGCAAAAGCACATCACTCCTGAAAAAGATGTCATGGAGACAGTGGACAGCTAGACTCTTGGCTGAACTTTTCTTGCAACTAAAGGTTATGCTACGGGTTTGCCGCATCTTGATCGTCTTTTTTTTTTCCCCCGACTTCCTCGGGAAACAAAGCCTTCTCTGGTAATTGTTCGAGCGCCAGGCCATTGCCCTCGCAGTTATCCAACGGTTTGCTTAGATGCCTGACCCGTGCCAGCTATTTGCACATTTTGTCCTTCACTCACACATCCCAACAATCACCACTCCCCCCAATACCACATCACCGATAACTAGTCTATCCACGACACCCTCTGATCCACTCACCTCCCCAGAAGCACAGTCACGACCTCTTCCCTCAAGGACGATTTGTACCTTTCAGCGCGGTCCAAGTACCTGACCTTGTTGCTCCAAATGCCCATGACTTGGGTATACAGCCAAGCAGCGGCTGAAATAGTCGGTCTGTTTAATCATGTTTGGACAAAAGCTCGGTTCTGCTGTCAAGTATGGCCAGTGGGGAATACATGATACGTAGCGCAAGGCGATTTTGGTTTCGCGAAGCTCTGTTTTGCATGAGAACTGTGCTAGATAGGTCTCTTATTTCCCAAGCGGCAAGGGATGGGTCGGTTTACCTGTCTAGGACTATATTTAGGTTCTAGCAATAATATAAACACTGTACAAATCATCACGTAGGAACCACTGCATCGTCAGGCTTGCATGCTGGTTTTGTTGCAGTTTGCAAATTTGGACAGGCACTGTAGAATTCGCGGATATCTAGATTTGTTGCCGCCCAGTTCCGGGGAGATCTGGCCCGTGGCAGCCCAGTAGCTTGTTGCCCACCGCTCACGGACCTAATACGTCGGAGTTGCTACTTTGGTTTCCGCTGGCGTCACGACGGTCACCATTTTAGCATTCGAGTCACATGATAGCCAGCGTTCCTACCGAGGTACACCAACCAAAACTTGAGTGGATTCATGGCGGCCACCTCCCCTTCCTGGTACCGAACTTGTGTGATTCGCTACTTGTCAGTCTTGTCTACATAGGTAATTAGCTCGCGTAGGAATTTATGTCCGTTTTTTTTGTTCACCTTGAGCGACACAGTTCCCACAGCACGAGGAATAACAGTCAGTTCAATAGTTGCGGTCAAAAGAAACGATGCTTGGGTATCGACTAATCAACGCTTACTGGCAGGAGTACCACGGAAGGGACTCATACCAGTTAACCGTCCAATGGAAAAGAAGACAATTAAATAAAAAAAAAGACAAGAAAAGACAGTCTTGCTATAGCTTTCAGCCCAGCTTTGGTGCTACAGCCATCAGGAAGTCGAATACAAAAGAACAACAAATTAACAACCAAGAGAGACGCCGGCAAACCTTTTCATCCTTCATTCGTTATAAAAAAAACAATAATGATACAGTAAAAAAAAACTGTGCCGCTGGAAAATGAACTATCGTGTTAGTGCAGCATTTGCATTCCATCCAACAGCATTGATTGCTGGGGAGGTGCTGGTATTGAATCAGTCAGTGCAGGGGAACGTCTCCCAAAGCTTATCGCCCAAAACCGCTGTGGAGATGGCCGCCGCTGAGCCCCAATCCCTGGGTGCGCTGCATCTCGTACGGCGAGGGGTAATACGGCCCCGAGCCACCGACAGGGCCCCGGAGGCCGTGGTTGCGTTCGGTAGCGACGTCGCCATCCTCGGTCATGGCAGTTGCACCGATGCTGAACTGCTGACTGCTCTGGCTATATGGCGATTCTTTCTTGGCCCCGGACTGGTCGTAAGGCTGCGGTCGGCTTGCGTCGAGCTCAAAGTACTGCTGGTGCTGTTGCGGGTAAGCGATCGCGGCAGCCTTCTTGCCGCTGTCAATGATGTTATATGCCATCGAGGCCTGGTTATTGCGGGGGGAGTATGAGTTTGGTTTGTTAGATCGGTACTGGTACTTCTGCTGCTTCCCATCCAGGGGTGCTCTCAGCCTCGCCTCCTGCGCCGCCCTGAGCTCCGCCTCCTTGACGTTGCGCCAGCGGACGGCGAGGGCGCCGATGACGGAGAGCGCCGCCATGGCTAGCGCGAGGAAGAAAGCCTGCGTAAAGGACTTGTTGTAAGCTTCAGTTAGCTGTGTCGTGTCTCCGTTAGCCTCCTCGATGGACGTCTTGACTTTGTCGAACTTGAGCGCCTGGTTGGGCGTGAGTGAGACGCCGGTCAAATTGCGGACGGTGTCGGCCAGGCTGTTGGCCAAGAGGTTCTCGGCCACGAGGATGATTATGGAGGAGCCTAGTGCCTGTGCGAAAGCGACAATAGAAAAGCCTAGGGAGAGGTCATCGCTGTCGGCCAACGAGGCCTGAACGGCGACGAACGGCTGTTGGAAAGCTGCGCCGAAGCCAATCCCGATGATGCCTGGAACTATCGTTAAGAGGATGGAGCCCGAGGATCGGGTCGCTCCGTTCCACGTTGTTAGCAGACCAGCACCTACTGACATGAGCAGGGTTCCAAAGATTAGCAAGGGCGCATAATGGCCGAAACAGAAGACGAATAGAACGGATGCTAGAACGCCTAGAATGGCCCCGACAAGCATGGGCCATAGGTAAGTTGCTGCGACTGCGTCAGAGTAAGTGAGAATCAGCTCGAACCAAAGTGGTATCTGTTGTGCTCGACAAAAGGGGTGGTTAGCAAGTCCGCCCTTTCAAGGGTGCAGAATAAGGAAACGTACAAATTTGGTGATTACCATCGTTGACGCACTAATGCAAATCATAAACCAAAAGCTCGCGATGACAGTCCGCTTCCTGAGAAATCGGAAAGGTATCAAGGCGTCCTCTGCAGCCTTGTGCTGCGAGTAGATGAAAGCAAGGACAAAGACGATGCTGACGAGGAACAAAGTAATAATGAACCAGCTGTTCCATTCATGCTTGCGTCCGGCAAGCTGCAGGGCAAGCAGCAGACTGATGACGAGCGGTAGCAGAACTAGGGTGCCAACGAGGTTGAGTTTGCGAGAAAAGGCAAGAAACCTTTGGCGCCAAGTCATTTCGGCGGTGACGACTCCTGATGAGCGTGGAGACGACCCGGTCTTGCGTACATTGCGCATGCAGTAGAGTACGACAATGATGATGACGGTGCAGATGGGAATGGAGATGTAGAAGCTCCACCTCCAGCTCACATGTTCAGCAAACGAACTTCCCAGCATCGGAGCCGCCACCATCGCAACGGCCGCCGTGCCACCAAGCATACCAGCAACCATTGACCGCTTGGTTAGTGGCGCCACAAGAGACCCGAGAAAAAGCGCACCAGACAGAATACCGGCGGCTCCGATGCCCTGCACCGTGCGGCCCATGATGAGCACAAACTCGTATGGAGCAACAGCACAAAGAAGGGATCCAACCTCGAAGATGAGCAAGGCAGTAGCAAACACCCAGTGTGGAGTGTACTCAATGTACAGGCGTCCGAAGAGAAGCTGAAAGGCACAGAGACCCCAGAGGTACGCCGAAACGTACCATGTTGTGCCCTTGAGCGAGTCTGCCTGGTTTTTAGAATCGCGAGCTGTCGTGGGCGTTATAATGTTGATGTTTAGGCCAACCAGCAAGACTGCCAGAGCGAGAGCAAGTATGATGACTGCAAGGCGGATCGTGTGAAGTACGCTGCCCTCCTTGCCAAGGCCATTTGCCTTTGCGCCTGCTTGGTTAAGATCAGAGCTTCCAGCTGGTAATGAAACTGTAGCGTATTGTGGTAGTGCATTTTCCAGATCGACAGAAACCACATCGCGTTCTGGCGTGTTGCCCCGAGTCTTGCAATCACTTTCGTCATCTACGATTGATATCTCGACCATGTCGATCGACTTTTCGTCCAGATGCCGGATGCTTGACGAGTTTAGACGGCCGGGGCGGCCTGGGCTCTGGGTGGTTGACGATGAACGGCTCCTGCTGCTGATACTGCGAGTGTTGGGGATCTCGTTTGTGTGGGCGCTGGATGAGTAGTAGTCCATGCTGCTGCGGGGAATGTGGCTAGCCGTGACGGCAGTAGATGCACTGCTCGTCGATCTCGACGGGGGAGTCCTGATGGGGGTTTCCGACATGTGGGCAAGGGCTTCTTCAAATGTCTCAAGGTGCTCAGACGGGGCGAGGGGGCGATTTGTGGTTGAGATTTCGGTTCGCAGAGATGCATGCCTGCTGGGGGCGGCACCTGCGCTGTTGATCCTGAACTCGGGGTGGCGGATGGAAAGCGGCTTGATCTCGGGCAGAGGCAGTTCGGCGGCGACTTTCTTCACCCTCCTGCTTCTGCGGCTGCCAAACCTCCTGCTCGGCATGCGACCTATGGGGCCAGATGGGGGGCCATAGTCGCTTTCATAGTCAAGATCGCAGCTGGGAGTGTCGGTAGGAGGAAGGTTAAGACCTTTCTTGTTGAGGTTGGTGAGGATTGACTCGTTTTTGGAGGCGAGATCGGCTAGGTGATTGACAGATGGGTAAGCGTCGTCAGCAGAGCAGACAGACCAGCGGTCGTCGTCTCTGGGGCGGGCAGTTCGCACCGAGCCAAGTCTTGACACGGCGTTCAAGTCCTGCCACGCCGTCATTGTGTCGGGGCAGATCGTGGAGAGGAATCAAACTGGCGGGTTGGTATATGTCCTCGAATAGAAGCACTTGCGGATATTGAAGCAGGTATATATGAGTATGGCCAAAAGCAATACTCGGATAGAGCAGAGGAGCGAGAAATAGATGAATAGACGAAGGAAAGGGTCCAAGATTGTGTGCGTTAGCTAGATGGTCAACGGGGCGTGAGGCTTCTCTTAACGCAAGCGGAGGATGGATCAAATGGTATATCGTCGGCAAGGCAGCATGGCCACAATGACGCGTGGGGCCGAACCAAGACCACGACATGGCATGGCGCGTAAAGGAGGAGAGGAGTGAGCAGCAGAAGGCCTAGTCTAGTCTAGTTGAGAAGCCCTCTTGATCTCTTACTCAACCTGGTGTCGGTGCCTGGGTGCTTGATGGAGGTTTGCAGTGAGGACCAGTCAGCGATGCTATGCACATCATGGCCGCAGAAGAATTGCAGTCCAATATATCAAAGCATAGATGATGTAGCGTAAGGCTGGAGTTGGGCGACGGCATCAATGGTGAGAATGAGGCTGTGACGGCGCTTGCTTACTGTCGGTGGTGGTCAGCTGACTGTTTCCGTTGGTTGGTTAGGGTGGGGGGTGGGGGTGGATGCCGATAGCCCCGCAGTCAGTTTAACAGAGTACTTAGTACCAGGAGCACGTGACTGTCTGCTTTCCTGAGCCAGCCATGATGGGGGCAGGCCAGGCCCAGATGAAGATGTGCATCGGGAATGAAGTTCCAAACTTCAACCCTAGTAAAACACCTGCTTCAGATGTCACCATGGCTCCACGGGACTGGGGCAAGCTGCCTTAGCTGCCTTTGGTTGACTGGGAGTTCGGGTGGCATCCCAAGGTGAGGGGATTCGATGACCCCCGCCGGCGCTTATCAGGCCCCTTGGAGATTGTCTCGTCTCCTCTCCATATCTCTTGGTCTCTCTCCTCCCTTGGGATACTTCGGGCCGCTCAACGGATACATTACCATGCCTCATTCTTTGACCCTTCAAGGTACGTTTATATTGTTTTCCCGGCCCTCGTATCCTCTGCAAGGAACCGTATCCTTGGAGCCCTGGTCCGTCCCGGCCCATGCATGCACATCATTACACCTTCATGATATGAAGACGGACAAGTCCCTCACCATCCATATCTGCCCAGGCGCGCTAATGCAAACACCTCTCAGCCTCCATCCCAGTTTGGCAGGCCCAAGAAAACAATATTTGAAAAACAAAGTGGATGGATCCGGATCCGGTTCCCCGGCATCGGCCGCTTACCCACACGTCGTCTCTGAAATAGCCCTCGTGCTGAATTGTTGACAGCATGAGCGACATTCTCCTGCTCTCTGCAACCATGTGCTAATTATGCATCAATCCAATCTGTTCCCATCGTTATCTCTACCAAGATAAGCTCCGACGACGGCAACCTTCGATATCCTGCCGCCAAGTCCTGTAGGACAACAGGATCCATCAACATGGAGTCTCCCCCGACCTTCGGTGAGATCATGTCTACTTCTTGGTAGAGACTTCTAGGATCTTGATCCCCTCACGGTCTACATCGTACATAACCATGGCTGTCGCCCTACAAATACAACCCTCCACGTCGTCCCCGTGGTCTCAACGGACGTCTATACAAGTCCGTCAAGACTGCAAACTTCGGCGATTTGTCCGAACGTCGAGCCACACCAATGGAGCACCGCCCGGCTGCTCTCAGAGCCCTTCTTAAGTGCATGTTCTTGCTCGTCGCTGCCCTCCCCTTCGCAGTGTTGGCAAACCTGGAGGCGACCGGCATCTCGGTAAAGTTGGGAGATGTTGACTACTACATTTCGCCTTTCTCGTCTTTCAACATTTCAGCGAGCTCTCAGAATCTTGAAGCCCTTCCGTCCGTGTTTGGCTTCAAGCCCGTGACTGTCGTTGGCAAGCCGACGCCGGAGTCGGATCTACATGCCCTCTTTCAGAACTGGACAGCAACCGACGATGTCTTCAGCACCAGCTTTCTCGGCGCCGTTTTTCTAGCTGGTGCCGACGCAGTCTCTACGCACGACTTCAACGCGTCAACCACTCCGTCGGTCGTCTTGCCTATGGATGCTTCTACGCGGTGCAGGGTTCCTTCGGGCCCGTACTTCCTCGAGCTTGCAACCGGCCGCCTGTTCCCAGTCTACAGACTCTATGTCGACTTCTCTGGCGCCTTCTCAACCTCTCTGCTCCAGCGCCCCGACGGGGCCTTCCAGTCGCTGTCGGCTCAGGTCCAGTCCTCGTCGTCCTTGACGATCGGCGTGCCGAGTCGAATTTACTACAATCGCACCCCCAAAAAGCCCCTCGCGGGCGTACGCATTGGCGTCAAGGACATCTTCGCCCTCAAGGGCGTCAAGCAGTCAAACGGCAACAGGGCTTGGTACCAGCTTTACCCGTCCGCGGAGCAGACGGCTCCCTCAATGCAGAGGCTGATAGATGCCGGTGCCGTTATGGTCGGCCTGCAGAAGCCTTCACAGTTCGCAAATGGCGAGAGCCCCACGGCGGATTGGGTCGACTATCATGCTCCTTTCAACCCTCGTGGTGATGGGATGCAGGACCCAAGCTCGTCTTCTTCTGGAGCTGGTGCTTCGATGGCCAGTTACGACTGGCTCGACATTGCTATCGGATCAGACACGGGGGGCTCAATCAGAGGGCCAGCTGGTGTAGGCGGCGTTTTCGGTACAGTAGCGCACCAAAACGATAATTGTCCTAATGGTCAAATACATACTGATTTTCTAAGGGTTTTCAAATGCGGATAGGCAACAGACCGAGCCATGGTCTGGTTACACTCGAGGGCGCGATGCCGCTGTCTCCCTCGCTGGACACTGTGGGATTTCTACTACGCGACCCACACCTCTGGGATGTAGCCAACAGCTTCATCTTCGCCGAGAACTACACATCGGTCCCAAAGCCGACATACCCAAAGAGTATCCGCACCATGGGCTTCCCGTCTTCCAACGCCACGGAGCCGTATGCAGTCATGATGAACGAGTTCGTGCAGAAGCTACAGGCTTTTATCGGTGGGGGTAGCAGTGTCGAGCCACTGACTCTGGCCGAGGAATGGAGGAGCACCGGCCCGGTCGGCGTCAAGGAGCTGCCGTTGGATCAGGTATTGAGTGCTACATACGCTGTGCTCATTACCAAACATCAGACGGAATTGGTGCGGGACCCATTCTACCGGGACTATGCGGGTAAGCAGCAACACAGCACCATCCTTCTCTTCCTCTTTGTACACGTACTTGTCTTTGCTGACCATATCCATCTTGACAACTCAGCCGCCTTTGACGGTCGCATACCCTTTGTCAACCCGGCACCCCTCGCCCGCTGGGCATACGGTGATAGCCTCCCCGCCAACGCTCTCTCCGACGCCCTTCAAAACAAGACCATTTTCCAAGACTGGTTCAATGAACAGGTCCTTCCGCGCGTTACCGATGATGCACAGTGCACGTCATCCATCGTCTTGTACCCAAGCTCGTCCGGCTCCGGGCAATCGTACCGTAACAGATACAGGGGCGCGCCTGGAGTGCCGCTGGGCTTCTCAACAAGCCGCATCAGTGTCTTCGCCGAGGTGCCCGACAGTGTGTTCCCACTGGGCGACGTCGTGGCCAGGAGCAACATCACGGGCCATGACGAGATGTATCCCGTCGCCGTGAATGTCTTGGTCGCCAAGGGTTGTGATGGGTTTCTGGCCAGGCTGGCCGCAGATCTGGCCGATGCCGGGATTTTGAGCGTTCCCAAGGTAGGGAGGACCATGAAAGGTGGTGTACCTGTCATGAGGTAGAGGAAGAGGAAGCGTGATTTGGATCTCGGATATTGTGTGGCCATGCATGAGAGGGCGCTTTATAGTGAGCAAATGGGCTGATCTTCGGTGAGACGCCTGCTCGTGTGAGTGCCTCAAGCGCAAACCAGCGTCACCAGATGTCTATTGTCTCTTCGATTAGCTCACCACGATGCAGCCTATCGATTGTCTCTCCATTCATGAATCCGTGCACAAAAGTTTCGCCCACCAACCGCATCCGCACTCGTCGTCTTGGGATTCTTCGCTCCCTTTGTTGGCCACCCTCCCTCTCCTGACCTCAAGACGAACGGCACCCTACTTCCGCGCACCACGGCACAGATATCACCTGTCCTCGTCACCCAGTCCCTGAGGCCGTAGCACCCCTTGGACGTGACAAAGAATGACCGGCCTTGGGCCGTAAGCCTCGATGCTGTGCCAGATGCTGTGCAGTCGGTCCTTGACATCGACCGCGGGGTCGGGATGGTTCAGCGTCGTGCTCTCGTCTCAGTGATATGTTTCTTGACTTTGGCCGAAGAGATGAGCGGTAGAACGTCTTTATTGTGTCGATCGCGATTCCTTTGATCCTAAGATCCCGGCCATCTCCGCCGACGAATACGGGCTGGGCGTCGCCGACGAGGTTGTCCCGACCGCTTGCGGGAAACTTTGTGTTTGGGTGGCAATAGATGCTGTTCACTACGCGGTTGGTGTTCCACCGTATAACCCAGGACGAGGTGGATGTCGACTTGATCGACGCGTCGTCGTGCTCCACGATGGAGAGGCTTCTCACGCCGGCGTCTTTGATCAGCAGCACCGACACCTCCTCGTACACCTGTATCACACTTTTGCTGTGAATCCGGCACCACGAGTGGATGTCCGTCGGCGTTCTTCGCCAGCGGATGCCCCCAGCAGGCAGTAGATGTGGTCCCTGGGGTCCTTGCAACCCCAAAGGGCGGCGTGGTCGAGCAGATCCAGGAATCCCTGTACTGGTGCTGCTCGTCCTTTTTTTTGCGGTATTTGAGTAGGTACCTCGGTACATATACGTAGTAGTGTAGCGTAGCATTTTCAGGTGGATTCACCCAGTGGGGCTCGTCTTTCTTTTCTTTTTTTCTTTTTTACTTTTCTTTTTCTTCAAGACTAGCCGAGAGAGAGTCGGAGTAGGGTCTAAATTAAATACGAAGAATAATTATGCTAGAATAGAACGCAGGAATAGATGTCCTTCGTAAGAGAGCCTGTTTGCCGGCCTCGTTCCATCCTCATCCCACAAAACAAAACGGAAATCGCTCAACATCAAGGTAACTCATGGACAGGAGTTAGGACGCCTGGCCGGGAAGATGCAGGGTCTCCTGCTTGCTGCTGTTGCATGGCAACCGGGACCAGCGAGGCCGGAACCGAGGAGCCGGGGCCGTTGGCCGCATTTGGATTTCCCGGAGCTCGATATGGTCGATAGCCGGGGTAGTGTGACGAAGCCTGGGGATGCTCGGGCGTCGAGGGAGTGACCGGCTGAACGCTGGGCGTGGACTGACTGCTGTTCTGCGGGGGCTGCTGCTGCGTCTCCCAGCCCGAGGCGATGTTGTCGCTGCCCTGGAGTTCGCTCCTCATGCTCCATGGCCGAGCCGGTTGGGAGTCGAGCTCCGAGGCGGCAAGCGTGCTCGGGCTGGCGCCGCCGCCCGTCCCGATGCTGGCGATGCCCTGGGCGGTGCTCGCGACCGAGAGATGGTTGTCGGGTCCGACGGTCTTGGCGCCAAAGCCCGACGCAATGTCGTAGTGGTCGTTGTCGTCGTGTGCCGCCGCCGATACAAAGTTGCCGTTGTCGGGGTGTTTCTCGCCGGGGGGTGTCTCGGCAATGTGCTTCCGGCGCCGCCGCAAAAGGAAGAATATCAGGGCGGCAAGGCTGAGTAAGGCCACCGCGCCGACGCCAGCACCAATGCCTGCCTTGGCGCCGGTTGAGAGGCCACCATCGGCGCTAGCAGTTGGAGGATCCCCCTGGGTATTGGCGGGGCTCGTCTCTTGCGGACTGTTGTTGGCGACGCCGGTGCCGGTAGGCGGTAGGATGGTGACCGTGGTCTGGCCAGGCGGTTGGGTCGGAACGAAGCCGTTCTCGAAGCGGATTGAGCTGCTGACCTTTGGGGGCAGTGAGGCGATGTTGACAAGAGTCGAAGCGGCGGAGAAGACTATTCTACGCGATTGAGTCTCGCGCGGGCAGAAGCAAAAGTCGCCCTTGCGGAGAGCGGTGGGCTTGTTGTTTTGGGCGCATGCCATCCATTGATTCGACGTGCCGTTGCAGTACACCAACCCAGTCCACGGCAGGTCGTCGAGGTCGCCCTTACCGGGGCAGCTTTCGTCCTGGTACTTGGGGTCTGTACAGCCGGCCAAATAGGTTAAACCGAAAGCGCCATTGAAGCAGGCTCGGTTTCCGAGGCAGTTGTCGCCCTGCGCGAGGCCATCGAGGGGCTTCCAGTCAGTCACTAAGCGACGAAGACGAGTACGACGTGGAGAGGAGGGGGAGAGACATACCACGCCGCAGCACGTTACTCTTCCAAGCGCATCGTTCCCGCACGGAATGAAACTCTGATCAGACTGCTTCCCGGCTGCAAAGTAACACGTGCCATTGGAGATGAGGGGGTTGAAGCTACTCATGGCAACAGCTTGTGCGAGGGATTGATGGCGATTGTATTGTATGGAAGAGAAGTAGGAAACAGAAGCACGGCAGAGAGCGGCCGACGGGTGAGGGCGAACTGGTTCGAGGAGAGCAGCACAGGAGCACAGCACCGGCTCCTCGTCGAAAATGACAGACAAGTGAGCACAAACTGAGGGAGCACAGGTCTTCTCGGTTACCCGGGTAGACCACAGGCCGGGATGGATGTATGGATGGGATAGCAAACGAGGGCGAGAGTCCAGGTACAGTAGCAAGCGAGGGACTTTCTTTTTCGGGAACAAAATCTGGCAGCAAAAAAAAAAAAAATAAATAAATAAATAAAAAGGAGGAGATG
>JASAOQ010000063.1:0-27757 GCA_031306065.1 Pseudopyricularia cyperi | reverse complement strand
GTTTTACATTATAAATAAAACTAAAAGCTCTAAAAAAGCCAGACGTATATATAATTCAAAACACGAGTAACTTCATAAATTTAATAACATTTTTATAACTTTATTCGTTTAAAATGATAGAGTTTTACAAATTGCTTTTTGCCGTTTGCCATATATTTAGTATGGGGACTTACTAATCTCAGTGTTTTGGCCGATCTCAGACTTTTGGCGCCCCCTTGTATAAGGGGTCACACAACGTACAGCCCCCAGGTATTCAGGCCGCCGCCAGCTAGTCTTGATATCTTGAAAAGGAGGGTATACAGAAGGAGCTTGAGTACCGTAATGATATAAATAAAGCCATCCAATTAAAATTCTGCTGGGCTTTGTTTTGGATCTTTGAAGCAAGCATATTTGCCTACAGATACGCAGCTGGAGGTTGACTGACCTTCCTTGGTTCGGTAGTCCTACTTGGAAGAGGCTGCGGATATATAACAGAGCTGACAGCCAAGACCAAAACTGGAACTATACTTAGCGTTAGGCCGTGATGGGAAGGAAACATCATGGTTTCAAAGTTTTAATTAAAGAGTTAATAGAGATCCGCAACCGAATTACTCCCTTGCTAGGTTCCATAACGCCATGCCTATAATGCAACTGCCGTGTCGCGGTCTAGTGATCCTTGAGCCACTTGAGCATCTGGTTATAAGCCGTCTCCTGAGCATTCTTGATATTGAGATCGTCGTATTCGCCGACAACAGCGAAGCCTGTGCAAAGCAATCTGTAAGCCTTCAAACCTCTAATGGTCTCGAAGCCAGGTGTTCACTAACCGTGTGGTACTCCCGGATACACCTGCACCTCGTGCTCAATGTTGTTCTTGGAGAGGTGGTCCTCCACTGCCGTCCTGACCTCCTCCGAGAACATAGGGTCGTTCTCCACGCAGACCAGACTGAGGGGAGCCTTCACTCCGTTGAGATCCTCCATCGTGACCATCGACGGATGTGCAAGCGCGCCAACCTTGATCAACGGCCCCGCGACGTCCGTCGTCTGAGCACCGCCGGAGGCTGCTTTCCGCTCCGCGCCGAGGAGCAGAATGTATCTGCCGCCGAAGCAATACCCTACGGCGTATATTCCACTGCCGTTAGATATCGCATCCGCAAATTCCCCCTTGCACGCGTCGATGACCTTGTTTAGGATCGGCATGACCTTCTCCTCTGAGTGACGGGCCGACCACATGTCAATCATGAAGCTCTTGGCAGCCTCGGCGGCCTTGAGTTTGATCTGGTCAAGCAGCGAGAGGCCGTCCTCGGGGGCGGTGGCCGCGTTCGGGAAGGCGTCGCCCTCGAAGAGGTCGGGCATGACCACCAGAAAGCCCTCGGCAGCGAACTTGTCGGCCTGGATCTGGTTGTTGGTCGACTTGATGCCGGTGCCTCCTGTGAGCAGGAGAAGAAGTCTGGCAGGAGCATGCGGGTAGTCGCTGGGCTTCGAGACGTATGCGTCGACGCCGCCCAGCTTTCTGGTCTCTCCAGACCCACTCTTTCCAAGGGCTGCCGAGGAGGGCGAAGACAAGGACGTTGAGAGTTAGTCCATTTACTTTTGCACCTTGGAATATTGGGGTCGAAGAGCTTTTCAACTGACGACTTGGTCTATCCGTTATACAATGCTCGCCCATGGTTGGACCTGTCTGGGCCGGAGTATCGCCAGGGATCACAGGCTCGGGCTCAGCAGCGAAACTTACTGCGCTGGCACTGGCAGGAGCGGGGACATTGACAGCAGCATCGATCTCTGGTGCCTTTGTCGCGATGGGAGGTTCTGAATCGGCCATTCTGATGATTGGGGATCTCTGGGCTAATGCTGAATGGTTAATGTTGTCGTTGCTCGGTTGAGGCGAACGCGGTCAGCTAGCTCAAGGTTGAGCTAGTGACGTAACGTACCCCGCCTCGTTCACAAGGGACCAAGAGGCGTGTGGCCCGTCATGTGACATGGTCCTTGGAGCATTCAATACAAAACATCACATATATTCCTTGCCCAACAGTAAATCACGACGAAAACCATGATGCCACAAGTTTGAACATGCAGAATTTCATAGACCAAGGCATCAGACGACTAAAAAGCACTGTGATTCTGAGCAACCCCTCATAGATACGCCCGGAAGAAACCCCAATTTTCCTGTGAAGCCACACACAGCTGAGCGCTATCGTGGCAACACTAGCCAAGTAAATGACCCCTGAGAAATGACCAATGTCGACATCCCCCTGAAACTTTTCCCCATAATTCTTTGCCAATGTACAGAGTCATCAAAGAAGAAAGGGCAGGTCGTGGCAAATGAGAAAAATATGTAAGAATGTTGTCGGACTAGACACTCTAGCGAGACGACATGGCCTTGGTGACGGCACGCTTGAGGGCAAGCTCCTTCTTCTTCAGGTCGTCAGCTGTGCTCTCGCCCAGCTCGAGCTGTGCCATGGCCTCGCTGAGAGTGTTCTCGATCTTCTCTTTCTGGCCGCGCTTGAGCTTGAGCGACAATGTCGGGTCCGAAATGATGTCCTCAACACGAGCGATGTAAGACTCAAGCTGCTGCTTCGCCTCGTGCTTCTTGGTGAACTCCTCGTCGTTGGACTTGTACTTCTCGGCCTCTGTTGGAAACGTTTAGCATGGAATCTTGAGAAATAGCACACATTTGTCTCAACACAACTTACCGCTGATCATGTTCTCGATCTCGCTCGACGAAAGCTTGCCCACAGAGTTGGCGATGGTGATGTTGGCACTGCGGCCAGAGGTCTTCTCGGTAGCGGTAACCTTGAGAATGCCGTTCACGTCTACCTCGAAGACAACCTCAAGGACAGGCTCGCCAGCTGCAAGGCGTTCTAGTCAGCACCGTGTAGCTCCATGCCAAGCTCAGAGGGGAACTTACCACGCATAGGAGGAATCGGAGCCAGTGTGAACTCGCCCAGAGACACGTTCTCGCTGCAGTTGGTCCTCTCGCCCTGGTAGACGGGGAACTGAACAGTTTGCTGGCTGTCACTTACGGTTGTGAAACTTCTCTTCCTTTTTCAAATTAAATACAATTAGTATAAAAACCAGGTGCTGGGGTTAGTTGGAAAAGGAAAAGGAATTTTGAATCAATATAAGAAAAGAAAAGTGGAAGAAACTGAACAAGACGAGCGAGAAAGAAAAACAGCTGAGAACATGTCGCGTCACAAAAGTCTCAAGACAACAATGCTCAGAGAAACCTGAATATGGTTGAAGATGGTACTGAGCAGTTTCAGTGTTTCAAGCGTCGGCGGCAGTGAGTTGGGCAGCGAGAGCCAGATATCAAACCCTGGCCTTATGGTTAGCCCCGCCAGTGTGCCGACGGAGCTGATCTTCCTTCTTGCCCGTATAGCCACAGATGCGACAGGACCACTTTCCTAAACTCTGGCCCTCAGCAAGCAAACGGACTTTTCTCAGATCTTTGGCGCTCTTTGAATGTCTGGTGAGAGAAGAGGGCCGAGTGAATGTTTTGGAACAAGGCGAGCAGACGATTTTTCCCGACGCAATAGAAAGAAGTTGGTAGATCTTGAACTGGGAACTGAGAACCTGGAGAAAACGGCCGTTTTTGTAGACTTGGGGCATGGAGACAGTTCCAGATCATGAGAACGATGGCTTCAGTGATTGATGAAGCTGAAGACGGAGACTCAAACGAGAACTGCATCTCAGAGATGGTTGCGTCCGACGGAGCGACGTCCTCAGCAAGCTGCTGAACGTTCTGGTCCGATGGGGGTATAGTGGAGGCATCTTGAAGTGCCTAAGGTGTATCCTGAGGGCTCCGGAGAAGTGCATGTGCGAGAGAGGCTTTGGCTTTGGCGAGCTCAGCTTGAAGCTGAGCTATAGTGTTGGAGGCATTTTGCTGAGAGGATTGGTCAACTACAGGGACGACTGTAGCAGGAGGTCCCTGAGGAGCACTCTGAAGTCTCTGAACCAATCCATGATCGACGGTGAGGTTGTCATCGAGATCCAGGCTCAACAACAGATTCAGTGGTCGACCGAGAACTCCGGATTTCCTCAGCAAAGGCATGCTCCAAAGATGGAGTAGCTTTGACCGACTGAGGCTTCGCAGTGGGCTTGGGAGTGCGGACTGCGAACTGCTTGAGAGAAAGCTGCTTGAATTTCGCCATAACTCAAGGCTTTCCAGGACCGAAGGACTGCTGATGACGACCGCAAGACGGCTGCTGAGACGAAGCTGATTGTTTTCGGGTCCGAGAGCGAGACGAATTTTACTCTGACGGGGGTGAGTGCTGCTGACGAAAAAACGTTTCCAGGTCTGAAGAGGAGAGAGGCGATTCTCAGGAAATGTTTTGCAGTGCCGTGATGAAAAGGACTGGCGAGAGACTGGCGGCCACCAGCTGAGAAGGATACTCTGGAGGACCAGGTCAAAGGACAAGCGGAAATGGCTTTCAGATGCAACCATTCATCAGCTGGCCAGGATAAGGATGCCGAGAATACCAGTGCTCTTGCCATAATCCATCACCCCTCTGAACCAACCTAGTTGTTGCCAGAAAACGTAGAGGATCTTAAAATAATGCCAAGGCGAATGCATCTTCAGTATCACCAGATAAGAAGGAGTGGCCCTGTAAAGTTCAACAAGCCCGAGACCGCCGACAGACGCGCAATTGAACCCAGCAGCAGGAACTGACAGTGCACTAGGTTGGATCATAGGCGCAGCAGGAGCCGAGGGCTGGATGGCAAAAACCCAGTTGTGTACTCCAGTATAGACGGCAGGAGCTGAGGGCTAGATGGCGAAAACCCAGTTGTGTACTCTAGTATAAACGGCAGGAGCTGAGGGCTAGATGGCGAAAACCCAGTTGTGTACTCCAGTATAGACGGCAGGAGCTGAGGGCTAGATGGCGAAAATCCAGTTGTGTACTCCAGTATAGACGGCAGGAGCTGAGGGCTGGATGGCGAAGACCCAGTTGCGTGCTGATATGCAACTTTCCGACCCGCGAGAAGCAGGATTAAAGGTGACATGGCCATATGTAATAACTTGCTGAAATGACGACCTTCAAGACAGTGCGACCATCCGGCCACCTGACCACCTGAGGAATGAACCCACGAAATGCAGACAGGGGTGCGACCGAGAAAGGTAGGAGGACTGGGAGAGATGTGTGGCGCCAGTCGCCCCCCGTCCTCCCAAACAGGGCAAAGGATTTTCGCTACCAGCCCTCCTCGTCATGGAGCGGATGTGCCAACCCGCGAAGCAAAGTGTCGAGATAAGGTCACATTGCCCCATTGTTGGAAAAATTGGTCGTCCGCAAAGAAAACCGTGATGCCCAATATTGACTGATAAGGGCAAGTTTGAACAATGAAACAGTAGTCGAATAAGAGGGAGAAAGAAAAGGAAAAGAAAGGAGAGATAAAAAGTAATAAAACACTAGGAACAATGAAATGATAACAATAGAAAAAGGAAATACATACCTAGATGGAGTGACACGTCAGTTGTGATACGGAATACAAATAAGTGTAACAATTCATTAGACTTACTTGAGAGTGGGAACAGTCGTTCCACGAGCCACGACAGGAGCATAGATATTGCCTGATCAATCAGAGAGCAGGTTAGAGTAAGTGATCAAGATAGAGGTTGGACAAAGACCGAAGAAAACATACCCTCCATGGCGACACCGAGCGACAACGGGACGACATCAAGCAGCAGCAAGTCGGCGGTCTCGGCCGAGGTGGCCTTGCCGGAAAGGATACCAGCCTGAACGGCGGCACCGTAGGCGACGGCCTCATCGGGGTTGATGCTCTTCTCCAGCTTCTTGCCGTTGAAGAAGTCGGACAGGAGCTTCTGGATCCTAGGGATACGGGTGGAGCCACCGACAAGGACAATCTCGTCGACGGCACCCTTGTCAACGCCAGCATCCTTGAGGACCTGGCTGACGGGCTCGAGAGTGCCCTTGAAGGCAGTCTGGTTCAGCTCCTCGAACTTCGCCCTGGTGATTTGCAGGCTGAAATCCTCGCCGTCAAAGAGGGAGTCGATCTCCATGGTGGTTTGTGTGCCGTTGGAAAGAGTCCTCTTGGCACGTTCGCAAGCAGTCCGGAGACGACGGAGGGCACGGGCATCGCCGGACAGGTCCTTCTTGGTCTTCCTCTGAAAATCCTTCTTGCAGTGGTCCAGGAGGTTGGTGTCGAAGTCCTGGCCACCCAAGTGGGTGTCACCAGCGGTGGCCTTGACGGTGAAGACACCGCCCTGGATGTTCAGGAGGGATACATCGAAGGTACCACCGCCGAGATCATAGATCAGGACGTTGCGCTCCTTCTCAGACTTGCCGGAGCCGAGACCGTAGGCGATGGCGGCGGCCGTGGGCTCGTTGATGATACGGAGGACGTTCAGGCCAGAGATGGCACCGGCGTCCTTGGTGGACTGACGCTGGTTGTCGTTGAAGTAGGCCGGGACAGTGATGACGGCCTTCTCGACCTTCTTGCCAATCTTGGCCTCGGCAATCTCCTTCATCTGTAGCAGTTGAACAAGATCAGGTCAGGTCAGTGCAACAAGTGATGGCTCGGGGGCTGTTCGCTTACCTTGACCAGAACCATGGCCGAGATTTCCTGGGGGGAGAACTTGTGGGTAGAGCCCAGGTACTCGACCTCGACCTTGGGGTTGCCATCCTCGTTGACGACCTTGAAGGGCCACGACTCCATGTCCTTCTTGACGGTGGGGTCATCGAAGCGGCGACCGATCAGGCGCCTGAGCAAAGGGGCGAGCACGTCGTGTTAGCTTTCTTGGAAAATTTGTGGGAAAAAACGCGCAGCTCAGCCGACCAAGGCAGTGATGCACACATCTGAGCGGCCTTGTGCTAGGGCGGGGAACTAACTTGACGTCGAAGACGGTGTTCTGGGGGTTCATGGCAGCCTGGTTCTTGGCGGCCTCACCGATGAGACGCTCATTCTCGGTGAAGGACACGAAAGAGGGCGTGGTAAAGCTACCCTGCTCGTTGGCGATGATCTCGACATTGCTGCCCTCATAGGTAGCAACGCAAGAGTAGGTGGTGCCTATAGAGTTGCGGAAGGCGGTGTCAGCGATGAGGCCGAAGCGGGATGCGAAAAAAAGGCTGCGCAACCCCGCGGCAGTATGCTTGGGAGATGAATTACATACCCAAATCGATGCCAATGGCACCGTCGTAAACTTCTGTCGACATCTTTGCGATGGTTTCGAGCTTTTGCGCTTTGTGACAGAATTGAAGAACAAAAGACGGTTGAGGGGTTGGACAGACAAAAATTTGGTGGTCCAGAGAAAAGTCCAGACGGAGGCGGGCAGAAAAAAATTCAAATTTGCGCTTGTGCCTTTGTTGAACTTTTTTTTTTTCCCCATTTCATCCTTGTAAATGGGGGTTCACAAAAACGCAGACCCACTTATATTTTGCGTGACCAGGGATGGATCTATATCAACTCCCCCACCTTCAATTGGACAACCACAGAGAGGGGTCTCTCGTACTGTATGGTAGAGATGTTTAATTACAGTGTTTCGACAATGAGGGCCTCGTCTGTACAAAATCTTCACCGCCTCGTCGTAGTATTCAAATTTGACGTAATTAGGGGCCGGCTGGCATGGCTGTGAAGACAGATGCGTATGCCTCCAAGCTACCTAGATTGGCCTCCCTAGGGGTATTTGATCTAGAAGGCAAATATATAGTCCGGATGGAGACAGTGGGAGTACAAAAAGTAGGGAGGCGCTTACTTGAAACTTGTCCCGCCATGTAGCCCAGAAAATGTGTACAAAATTTATCGACGGTGCCTTGAAGATTTCCTAGACATCTATGCTGTCTATCAGCAAGCAATACATTTTCCAGACGCTATTTGGCCGAGGTTCGGACCTAAAGACACAATATGTTGATGTGTTGGGGCGCAAATATCGGACGCGGGCGCATTATATTCTCTGCGCTATCATTGGAAAAAGATACCACTTGAGAACCCTGAATTCATCAATGAGTCCAGACTAGATGAGATGGCCTTAAACATAAAATCATCCAGCACTTGACACCGTCTTCAAAGGGACTAAAGATTAGAACATCCCCATGGTTTTGACCAAGGATGTTTACCAGGCGGTTTTGTAACAATCCGCCGGCAAAAGACCTCCACGTAAGGCGTGTAAAATGAGATATGTACCGGCTTCAACCGAATGGCGTGGCCATGTCTTTTATAAATAGAATTTGTTCTTGTCAAGAATTCCGATGGTTTGTCTTGTGATAGCTTGGGATGTCGTTGTTAGGGAACGCACGTTGGAGAGTAGGGACCGACCCCGATACGATAAATCCGAGCCAGATTTGGATGACATAAGCATCACGAACGTGGGTTGCCCCGCACTTAAACTATTTCCGCAGCAAGAAACCAAACGCGGTCTACGACGCGTCGTCGACCAACTTCGCGATCTCCAAATCCGTATTAATCTTTGCTCGCCCCTCCAACACAAATCGAAAGCAGATAGCCGGAACAACTGGTTTTTCAAACACATACCCTCTTTTTCCGGAAAGATATCTGATCGTCATGGCTGACACTGCCGAGCGGCAAATTACCCGCGGCGCTATCGCGTAAGTCTGCACCTTGATGGGGTTCTTCGACACGAATACCAAGACCGCCTTGCTACAAACAACTAACCCAGTCTGCTACCCTCACATCACAGTGCCATATTCAGCGACCCGTATGGCGTCAAGAACCGCTTCCCAGTACCAGTGCTGCAATGTCTGCAAGTCAAGCTACTTGGCCAGCAGCCCAACGCTGGTGTCGCCGAGAGGTATCGCGTGGTGCTGAGCGACGTTGACAACTACGTCCAGTGCATGCTTGCCACGCAAGCAAACCACGTCATACATGACGGGCAGCTTCAGAGAGGCTGTATTGTACGTGTAAAGGCATATCAGGCGAACACCGTCAAGGGGAAAAGGTATGGTCTTATCATGCCCATAATACTGCCACTAGGGAAGCCCAGCTGACGTTTCCACCTCATTACTTGCAGTGTACTGGTACTGCTGGACCTCGAGGTCATACAGTCACTAGGTGTACATGAGAAGATTGGCGAGCCCGCAAGCATCGAGGCCAAGGCAGAAAACACCACAAACACCACCATCGGCGGTTCGGGGTTTTACGGCACCAAAACTGAGCCGGAAGACAAGCCACAGATCCGCTCTCAAATCCCGTCCCGTAGCGCTGGTGGCGGCGGAGGTGCCTCAACTGGTCCCGGAAATGTCAACATCTACCCGATCGAGTCGATCTCGCCATACCAACACAAATGGACCATCAAGGCTCGCGTAACGCAAAAGTCCGACATTAGGACATGGCACAAGGCGAGCGGCGAGGGCAAGCTCTTCAGCGTGAACCTCCTGGACGAGACGGGTGAGATCAAGGCGACCGGCTTCAATGATCAGTGCGACAAGTTCTACGAATTGCTGCAAGAAGGACAGGTTTACTACATTTCTACTCCTTGCCGCGTCCAGATGGCCAAGAAGCAGTTTACCAACATTCCCAACGACTATGAGCTCACATTCGAGGACGGAACTCAGATAGAGAAGGCCGAGGATCAGAGCAGCGTTCCGCAGGTGCGCTTCAACTTCTGCAACATCCGGGAGCTGCAGGAGGTGGAGAAGGACGCAACCGTGGACGTTGTTGGCGTCCTCAAGGACGTTGGCGAGATCTCTCAGATCACCTCCAAGGCCAGCGGCAAGTTCTTTGACAAGCGCGAGCTGACTCTGGTCGACGACAGTGGCTTCTCGGTCCGCATGACGGTCTGGGGCAAGACGGCACAGAACTTTGAGGCCAAGCCGGAGTCTGTGGTGGCTTTCAAGGGTGCCAAGGTCGGTGATTTCGGTGGCCGGTCGCTTTCCTTGCTGTCATCCGGCACAATGACGGTGGACCCGGATATCCCAGAGGCGCATCGTCTCAAGGGCTGGTTCGACTCGTCTGGCAGGAACGACAACTTCAACACCTTCAACTCGAACAGCATGGCGGGTGCAACTGGCCGCCAAGACCAAACAGTGACGATCATGAAGGTCAAGGAAGATAACCTGGGAATGGATGACGTAGCCTACTTTGTCCTCAAGGCCACAGTTGTCTACATTCGCCAGGAGAACTTTGCCTACCCATCCTGCCTGAACGAGGGCTGCAGCAAGAAGGTAACAGACTTGGGTGACGGAAACTGGCGTTGCGAGAAGTGTGATACCAACCACCCGCGTCCGGAGTACCGCTACATCATGTAAGTACTCGTATCTGCACCGTTTCCAAGTTTGAGAGCCTGGAAATTGCTAATAAAGGACAACAAAACAGGAGCGTCAACGTCAATGATCACACCGGCCAGCTCTGGCTCAGCTGCTTCGATGATGTCGGCCGCATCATCATGGGCAGGTCGGCGGACGAACTGATGGTTCTCAGGGATGAGGACCAAGAGGCGTTTACCCGCACATTCGAGAATGCAAACTGCCGAAAGCTCAGTTTCAGGTCTCGTGCCAAGATGGACACTTTTGGGGACAACCAAAGGTATGAGATTTCCCGTCATTCCAGTCCTGTCCGGATGCCGACGGGCAGCCCCAAGTCAAGAAATCGTTGGGACGCTCGGGACTGACAATGTTCTGCCCTTCCTCTACAGAGTTCGCTACCAGGTCATGAGCGCCAGCCCCTTGGACTACAAGAGTGAGGCGGCAAGGCTTGCCGAGATGATAAAGCAGTTCAACATCTGAATGGCACTGGCGGTGGAGGAGGATAGAGACTGTCGACACGCAATGGCTGTTAGCGTACATTTTTTTTTATTGATGAAAACGACCTGAAAGGAATCTTGATGGAAAGCAGCCTTTCTGAACACTATGTATTTCCGACAGAGGAGGGCCAGTATTGTGCCAAATGGGTGCGAGAGGGTCGCGAGATGGACAGATCAGCCTCTTAGCGGGGTGTCTTGGGGGAACGCTAAGTGAGATGACGAACGAAAACGACATTGCAGCCCTGTTGCTGTTTACAAAAACCAACCCATTGGCCTAAACCGCCAAGTAGGTATGAAGAGTATATTTCCCCTCTAAATTGCCTCGCCTGTCCCCAAGCTATACACAGACAATTAACTGGAAAAGATTGCATCTTCATGCTTCATGATTTCATTGACTCGCCCTTCTCCGCTGACGTATCATGACCAAGAAATTCTCGAATAGAAACAAAAAGATAAAAAGGGGACAAAGGCTCTCTGTCTGGTCCATTGCTCCCCGTTTCCCCCGCCCGGAACTCCATTGCTCATGGCAAAAACACACAAAAAAAAAAAAAAAGAAATTCAAGGCTATTTTCCCCGCGACTTTGTATTAGTCCGTGCCTCGGCTCGCCGAAACCAAAAGCCCCCCCTTACTGCCCAGTGATTATTCCCGACATGAGATCCTCATCCTCGACGTTTGCTTCGAAGCCGGCATCACGGTTCTCCTTCTCGCGTTTCTGGTCCTTGACCAACTGCTTAACGTACTCCCTGCTCGTGGCCAGTCGCTCCTTGGTGGCGTTGTAGACTAGTCCAAGCTCCTGTACGCGGCCGATGGACTCGGTTATCCGCCGGGCCACTTCCTGCTCTGTCATGTCGGCCTCGTCGGGCAAAAAGGCCAGGCAGGCCGGCGTGGCCGGGCCGTCGGCTGTGGTTGCCCGGGGCGGCTCGATGGCGGCCCGCAACATGCCCGAGGCCACCATGGTCTCGATCAGCTGCATCAGCTCGCCCTCGCTGCCGACCGGAGCGCCGGTGACGGCGCTCTTCGTCTTGGCGTCGATCTCGGCCAGCGACACCTTGGAGTAGACCTCGCGGAGGCGCACAATCTGCCACTTCTGATGGGACTCGAGAACCTCGGCGACCAGGCCCTCGTTGCCGTCATCCGCGAACAGCTGGGCCGAGACCTCGACAGCGAGGCGGAGCGCGTCGGCGTCGGCCGACTCGAAGCGTTTTGCCACGGCCGCGTACGGGCGGGCCATGATGCCAAACGTCCTGGCTGCTGACTGGCTGACGTGTTGGGGGAATCCTCCCGGCGCCGTGATGCGGCCCTGGGCCAGCAGGCTCACGAGCACCCACTTCTTGAACGACTCGAGCATGGCCTTGCTCACGCCTGCGTCCCGCGACGGGTGCGTCGCCGCGCGGGCAAAGGCCGCCTGCGCTGCCGACCAGTCCCGCACCGCGCAGAACGACAGGCCGACCAGCCAGTCGTATTCAAGCACCTGCAGGGCTGTGAGCCTCGTGGTGAAGCCCGTGTCTGGAGAGATGTAAGAGGACGGCGGAAGGCGGAGGTCGCAGAGGACGAGCGACTTTGGGTCAGGCGAATTTATCATTCCCGGGTAGTGAACGATGCGCTTGGCGGCGACCCGGAGCGCGGGCTCGATGACGTTGCTGTGGTATGCCAGTTTCAACAGAAGGATGTGGTTCGACGTAAGTATTGATCCGGTGGGGTCTAGACGAAGCAGGGCGTCTGCGAGGACGGGCACGGCAATGGATGGCTGATATGTACAGGACGCGACTGGTCAGCTCCGCGAGGGCAAGTTTAGGTCCAGGGATTTCGGTGAAATGGGCATACCGGCATGACATTGCGACGACCTGCGGCGGAAAAGAGGTCGGAGAAGGAGACGCCCATATATCGAATCTGGCGAGCATCGAACCGTCGGAAGAAGATAATCACACGCTGAGCGAGCTCCTGGTCATATTCAACACTTTTGTTCCCTTGCGGCAGCAGCACGGCAAGCAGTAGTAGGTATGATAATGAGTTGACCGCTGGGTCCAGTAGCTATAGGTGCAAGCAAGCAAGCAAGCAAGAGCGGTCAGCCAGGGAGAACGCCAGATCGAGACCACCATGCCCAACAGCGGCTGGCTCCGCTGCACATACGTCTAAAAGCTGGTACGCATTGTCTCCAACAACTGTGCTTTGCTCCTTGAAGAGCACGGTAATGTTGGAAATGTGCGCCTTGATGGCCTTGTTGTAGGCATCGTTATCCCTCAGAGCCTCTTCGTTCGGGAACGCCAGGAGGACCGAAGCGCAGTGGTCCATGGTCGAGCGCCCCGCGCGGGTCGGGCCTTGCACGAGGAAGCCTGGGGTTTGTGAGGGCGAGCGGATGCTTTCGTTGGTTGTGTGGGAGATGATGGTTTGTTCGATTGGGGACAAGCTGCGGTTTGGAATCGGGCTTCGGGATATCCGGGAAGAACGTTTACTCCAGCTGTTGCGCCGCAGCTGATACGAAGATCGAGGACTCGCTGGGTCTTCGAGCGGTCGTTGGTAGTCCAGGCGAAGGCAGCACAGTTGCAAATATCGTTGTCGTTGGATGAAGCTAAGTGAGCTCCCCACCACGACAGCCCCTCCGCCGGTAAACAAATTGGACTGGATTTGCACTGTACGTCTAAGACGCTGCAAAGTGGGTCTCTGTTAAGGGCGTCACGATTTCTCGACTGTTTCTCCTCTTGTCAAATAACTCCATCACAGCACAGTTATCTCTAGGATCGACCAATCCCTCCGTGGAAAAAGCCGTCGGGCATAACTGCTTTGACAAGTAACCAGGTAATTCTACCGGCTTCCAAGCGTTTAAACCGAGGGCGGTAGCGAGTCTGAAGACTCAATCCCCTGAGAAGCGGTCGAGTTGCCCTGGAACCAGAACGCCCATGAGTTCCCTCATTATCTATGCATCCGTACCATGTCCTCACAACACACCATCAACACACCATCAACACCATCGCCATGTGGCCACCGCAACCAAAAAAAAGCAGTACCAAAACCATTCTGGCTCTCTCCAGCTCTCCCACCCGTCTTAGCCCCGCCAGACTGCTGGAGTCTGACCCCAGTCTAGGGCGACAGATGCCTGTTCTTAAGGGTCTCCAATGGGTCTGCCACCAGGCGTAGCAGTGTCTTCTTGTCTTTTGGGAACTGAAACAGAGCTCCTGGTCCGGGACGCAATTAACATCTTAGCAACCGGGTTACTGTGGGAGGTAAAGCTAACCCTCACCCTGTCCAGACAGGCAGACATTGGCGGGCTTTTTTCCGGTGGTGTTGATGATATCGTCGGAGGGGTTCTCTCTGTCACTGATTATTATCTAGATGATCGACCTGTCCCGAGGGGTGACCTTGAAGGGAGCTCTGATCTTGTAGGTCCTTGTCGAGATGCCGCAATACTTTCTGGTCATGCTGCTGGCCAAGTTTTCCCACTCCTTGACGGTATCTGCTTTGGAATTGGCCGCATCTTGCTTGACGAATATAGTCTGAGCTGCGGTGGAATCTTCCAAAGGCTTTCCGGCCGCTCAGGTTGACGCGGAAAGCCTCGGGAAATTCCGCTTCGGAACGTCGGGGCAACCTCGCCGGTGGCGTCGCCGTCTTGAGAGCCTCGTGAGGAAGCACAGCCATTGCTGCATTTTCCATACCTTCCTTGTTCGTCGTCTCGGTACTCTTAGCAGATTCAGCCGCCTCTATATCGGGAACCTCATCGTCTGACTGGGTCAGGTCGACTCGGTTCTCCGCGTTGGTCTTGGGCACGGCGTGCCTCGGAGAGATTCGCTTCCTCGGGGAGTTGTTTTCCGGGTGTGCGTCTGCTTTCCGCTTGTTGCTGGATGAAGTCGGCTGAAGTGACGACTTAACTGCCTTGTTCAATACGAATGAATCATCTGCAGTGGACGCGGTTTCCCAAGCCGCGTCCGGTACAGACTCTGCATCAATGTCCGCATCGGCGTCTTGAGCAATTGTCCTAGCCCAGTTCGGGAGGCACCATTCAGGCAAAAGGTGTTCGTCCGGAAGAAAAGCTGCAGTGTCAAGAGCGTAGGCCGACGACATATCTCTAGTCTCCCGACGCTCGTCCTTCCACGGGCCCATTTCGAATCTCGCTGAACAGTCCCGAAGTCTGAAAGGAAACTTCATCTTGTCTTTCTCGAAAAATGTGTCTTCCTCTGTGAATAATCTAGTCACTCCGCCGGCTGGGATATTGGGATATTCCTGGCCCTTGACAAATGCCTCGATGAACGTCCTCATCAGGCAAGCTATGTCCTCTGGGTATTCTCGGAAAAGCAGCGTCTTGGCCCAGTCTCCAGCGCCAAAGCTGGGGGACATATCCCAGAGTTCCTCGAGTCTGCATTCCCATAGAGGCTTGGGAGCAGTCCCGTCCGGGTAAAGAGCTCTGAGACAAAGAGTGCGGATCAGGATGCTGATGATGAGAGGGGTTTCGGACATGGTGGCAGGATCCGGTATCTCGTCAAACAAAGGGCAATGCTTTCCGTTGGCCTGGAACTGGCGACCATATGAGAAGGTTGAGTTCGCAGTGTCTAAGCTACTGCGCCACCATCTCGCCACAGACTTGCAAGATCCGTTCGGCCTGAAATGCGCAACAATGTCATGATGACAAAGAGCTGTGCGCTCGAGGGTTTGCCGGTCCCAAGGGAAGTAGCTTTTGAACAGCCTCAGCACCGCCCTGACTGATCCCAAGTCATCAAGGCAGCTCAGAGCTCGGACGATGTGGGCGCACACCTCCTCTGGGTCTTTATGCCACTTGAGAGAGTACAGTTGCGCCTTGTTTGCGACAACCTGGTCGCCCGTTTTGGCGATTCGTCCGCATGGCGGCGAGCTGAGAAGCCGCCCGTACAGTTCGGCCTTGTCCCTGTTGGACAACAGCCTGTAGAAAAAGTTGTCCTTCTCGGAGATTGGTTCGGTGCTTTGGAGCCAGGAGGAGTCGCAATCCTCACTCTGGATATGTCTGAGGTGCACTCCCGGGGAGGTCCAGCCGAAGCTGTCGGGCCCTCCATCTCCTCCCGCCATAGTAGCGAGGTTGCCCATTGGAGTCGGGCGGCAGTCTATAGCTTGACCTTAACTGATTGCTGGTAGCAAAAGAAAGCGTAGTGAGTGATTTTATAAAAGATTTGGTGGGTGATGATGAAGAGGGGTGAAGTGGATGGAAGGGAAAAAGAACTCGGAAGTACTGCGGAGTGGATTTTGATAAAGAAGCCAGCTACGGCCAAAGTGATCCGAAAGTGCCATTAAAAGTGAGCCTAAAGTGATTTTGAATTGATCTATAAAGTGATTTGAAAGTGATCTATAAAGTGATTTGAAAGTGATCTATAAAGTGATTTGGAAGTGATCTATAAAGTGACCTCTAACTGATTCTTGGACCAATTTCTCCTGGGCATAACTTGGCGAGGAGTCAGTTTTTAAAACACGGAACATGTTATTAATAAACTACAGCTGCCAATAAACATAGCTCGACGACTTTGAAGGGATCACAAAGTGACCACTAAGTTAAGTCCTAGCTCAACTGTGTCTTACTCGAATGTCGATTTTTTCTGTATACTTAGTTACTTAGTTGGTTAAAGTAAAGAGGCTAGGTAGGTAGACAGTTGGGTGTATACGTCCACCTCCCATTATCACTGAAGTTACCACAATGCTTTAAAAGTAATCTTGCCCCGAGCTCCTACCTCTATCTGACCTGATATCTGAAGACAGATAAATCTGTCATGAATTTCACTACGCCCCAGGTACCAATTCGAGACTCTTTATGTGCTGTTGCGGGACAACTCACTGCTCATCAAGCGAACTCTTATTGAAAAAGTCTCTTGTTTTGGTGCAGACTACCTAAGCGGGACGAAGTGGTCGTCCCTGGCTGACCGAGACTACGAAAGAGTCACTCTATAACTACAAACAATTGCCCCCCTTTGGCGAAAACCAGAGAATATGTAGTAGACAAGGAAATCGTTAGGAATGGCAAAATCTTAGGCAGCTGGTCAAGCTCCAACTCTCCTCCACGTCTTCGTAGCCTCTCATCCATAGCCAATACTGAGGCATCGTCGTCAGGCGACGACTAGCAAGTACTGGTGCAGAGTAATCCAATCTCGATTTGTATCAAGGAAAGAATTGCCGAGATGAAGAAAAGTGTAAGGTATGTTGAAGCGCCGGTTACTTGCCGTGAGCAAACTTGCTCTAAAATCTGGGGTTGAAAAGACAGAACATAGAAAGATATGAAGTCTGAGCACAAGACAAGCCAATCCGAAAGAAAAGTCAAGACTGCCCGAGTTCGCAAGTCAATATGTCCCTAGAAACGGAATTCCTCCATATGTGATGGGACTTGCTGCCCCCATGGAATAACACCTTCCGTGGAGATGCTTTAATTTTTAATTTCAGCATCAAGATGACAAGGAAACCAGATGCTTAGTCTAAAAGCAGAAGGTTAGCCACCAGAACAAATAGATTTGTGTGTTGACTCCAAGAACTCACTCTGTTGCCAAATGCAACCTGGATTGCTGGGTGGAGGCTCGTCGCTGGCGTCACACCCTCTCTCTCTCTCCCTCAACTGCTTCTTTGGGTTCTTTTTTTCTGTTTTCTCATTTTCTTCTCTTCTTGTCCTTCTTTTCTTTCGAGATGGACCAGCTCTGAATGGGCCAAAGGGCGTGAGCTTCAAGCGAGCTTGGCACCGTCGCCGCTATCGTCGCCATCACCGGAAGAGTCAGGTGCGTTGTCAAGAGACAGCTCGTCATACAAGTTCATCGAGGCAAACTTGATGCTCCTGCGCCGCTCAGTGTGGCTGCGAGTCTCGGGCTGGGTAGTCGAGGCTCCTGGGACGGGAGATCCAACAGCACCCCATACGGCGGAGCGGTCGCTTCCGCGTGCGATGGGCATTCCTGGAGATCCAGTCACGTAGGACACCGGCGCTATGGCTTGATCAGTCAGTCTTCTCTCAGTGCGGTGAGGTGTAGCTCAACAGGTCGTCTTGCGGATCAGGACTATCACTTCGATTGAGACTTACCGGCAGGGGCAGTGAAGCCAGAAAGGAATCCACCACGACCGGAGGTAGAGAAACGGCGCTGTCCGTGGCCAGTAAGGGGTTCGGCATGCTCAGACAGAGTGAATCTTCTGTTGGGGCGAGGGCCGGACGACGGAGGAGTCGGGGGCGAAGCGGCCTCAGTGGACAAGGGTGCCATAGCATCCTGTCGACGCCAAGAAAGCTCATTGGGGTGATGCTGACGGCGAGTAGCCGAGGGAGTCTGCATATGGCTGCCATATCCGTCTCCAGCGCCCCCGATGTAGATGGACTCATCTCCAGCGTTCAAGGAGCGGCTACCAATGGCCAGGGGCTGGTAGCCAGCGGGCGAGACGTCAGTGGCTTCAATCTGGCGCTGTAACTCACTATGGTGCTTGCGCCACCAGGCAGGGAGACCATGGAAGAGCCCAAGAGACTTTTGAGTTTCACGATCAAAGGGCATCTCGTGCTTGTACTTGCAGCCCTGCTGAGTGAAGGCACAGACACCATCATGCACCCACTTGTCGCAATAGACCTTGAGACGCTTTGGGGTCGTCGGGGGCATGGGCTGAGGCTGCGTGGCAAGGATGTTGTCGATGCGAGTCTATAGATGAAAAGACGTTAGTTGATGGTTTGCTTTCGCGCAATGACATTTCTTTGGAGCAGTCTCCAGTCGCGATCTTTGAATTCTGATGAAAGGATGCGCCCAAACGAGTTGACAAGATGTGATGTTTGCAATGAGGCTGTGGAGGGATCGTAATGACAGTGTGCTGGGTCTGAGTTACAATAGAGCTTTGTAAAGACAAACAACAGAGAAAAAAAGACTCAAACAAGGGATGTATACCTGAACAAAGTCCGGGCTCCTCGAAACAGAGGTCGTAAAGGAAACGGAACCGCGACGAGACTGTCGAAACGAGGAAGAGCTTAGTAAATGACAGGCCAGAAATCTGCTCTTGATGAAGCTTCGCAAGTGTATTCTTTCGCTGACACTATTGTAAAGTGGCCGGTAAAAGGCTTTGAACGCCCTAAAAGACTGCGCGATCCAGAGTCTGAAACAACAATAGGAAACCACATGGACATGAAGAACTTACCATAGCAAAGTCGACAGGCTGCAAGTTGGTAGAGCGACCAGAGGGCGCGGGATTGCGCGGGACAGGCAGCACACGCATTCCGGCGCAGCTGTGCTCGATCGAGGGGATGTCCAAGAGGGGAGGGAGCACGTCGGCGGGGATGAGGCGCGTGTAGCGACCATTGCCGCGATCGAAGCAGTAAGCAAAGTAGTTCTCGCCGTCGTGCTCGTTCTCGGCCACGTTGGTGGGCATGATGGGCATGATGTTGTCGTCGAAAGGGCCACCGTCGGCGGCGGCTCGAATGTTGGACTGGGGAGGAGAGTATGAATGAGGCGATTGCGCCGAGGCAGCGTGCGAAACAGCAGTGGACGACATGGTCTTGTTCGAGGGAGAGTCGCGAACAGGATCGTGATGAAAGCTGCGATGAGTCATACTGTTTGGGCTGCGATCTGTGTGCAAAGAGGTTTTGTGGTTGTGGTGCTTGTGGGTGGAAGAGGGGCTCAGGCTAGGGTTTGCGAGTCTCGAGTGCAAATGCCAGCGTGCAGAGGCAGAAGAAGTGCTGCCTGATATCTCAGTTGCAGACGACTTGGACGAGTGCTTGTTGCTCAGCTCGACGGAGCCGGCAGCAGCAAGAGAAGTCAAAGAGCGATTGTGATGATGATGGTGATGAGATGGGGCGGAAGTGGGAGCGGGAGGTGGATGAAGAGAACGAGGAGGAGATGAGAGACTTGGACGAGATGGAAGCCAGTAGTAGTTGTTCTGATTCTGATTCTGCTTCTGACTCTGAGTCTTGTGGCTCAGAGACTGAAGATTGGAAAGTCTCTGCAGACCAGAGGAGGAAGGCACAACTGGGGACGTGACGGCTGCCAGATGATCACTATCGGCATAAGTGTTTCCGGCCGTTAGCAGTGGCTGGTGAAGAGAAAAGCCACCGGGTGTGGGACTGCTACTCGGGGTCGCTTCTAAGGGGTTTGAAAAAGGGATGAGGCGTCGTCAGCTTGTTCTCTCTCTTTCTCTCTCCCTCTCTCTCTCTTTGAGGGGCTCAGGGGTAAGACGTTTGACTGGCTTGTAAAGATCAAGACACGCATCCATAGCAGCCAAACGAATTCGGAATGCAACAACAGTGACTTGGAAAACAACAATGACGTCTAAGCGTGCTTACCCCCTATGGCATGATTTTCAGGTGCTTGCTCAGTACCGGTGGAACCCCGAGTATCACTGCCAGCTGAGCCACTCTGGAACCTAGGCTCGTTGATCGTATTGTTGGCTGGGAGTGGGACATTGGGTGATGACATCAGGTCCCCATCTCCAACGCTGCCGGCAGCACTTCCTCCTCCTACTCCTCCTATGATAGAAGAAGTAAAGTGCGAGGCAGGGCTTCCTCGGGAGCTGCCGCTGCTGCCTGCATCCGGCCACCACATGCTGGAAACGGCGTCGACGTACCGCGGCTGGTGATATCCAGCGGCAGCAGCACGTTCATTGAATTGCGGCAGCCCACTCAGAGTATCCGGTGTTCGGCTCGTTAGGGGACCATTCAGGTGGTCTCGAACGTCTCGATATCGATGGCTACGCTGTCCGTCCATGACGCCGGCCAGGGCCTCGGAGTACTGATCTATGATGGCTGCCCTTGCACTCGGCGTCTTGCGGAATACAAAGTGAGTGGGGACGTCGAGATCTCGAGAGGGGAGGGAGTCGGGCGACGTGTGTCTCGACACGACTTCGCTTGACGTAGACGAATTTCCTGATGATAAGGACGAAGGGTATTTGAAAGCAGTTGAGTTAGTAGCGAATGGTGTTAGACAGCCGGAGGCGTAGACCCGGACAGGCTCATAGATGACGGAGGAATCTCCAGACCGAGACTTTGATCGAGGTAGAGGCAAGTCCATGATTAAGGGGTGGGGTGGGCAAACGGAGTAACTGAGATAGAGAAAGAAAGAGAGATAGATAGAGCCAACGAGGAAGTCAAGGTCAAGAAGCTTAATGTTGGTTGGTATATCCTGGATTCTGGGTGGACGGAGCGGACGGCAGTCGGCGTCCACCAAACGGGTGCCAGACTGTCGGTCTGACTAGGAGCGTTGGTTTATACCAGCCGGCGTGCGGGAACCCTTTCAAGAAGGTCGATACTGCGGAGTGCTGCGGCAACCTGTTGAGGATGAACGAACAGGTAGCGAGCAGGGAGTCGGTCACGAAGGCTTTTGCGAGAAGGGGCTCAGTCCGGTGCTCGTTGTGATCTTGTTGTCGTATGCACGAGGCCAAAGGACAGAAGTCGCCAACACATATGGTGGAGGAGGAGGATGATCAGGGCTCCTTTTGGATGAAGTGACGTTCCAGGGCAAGAGACAAAGACCTTTGGAGGATGCCCATCAGTGGGTAGATACTCAGAGGGTCAAGTTTTTTGTTTCCATAGGTACGATATCTAGACTAGTCAAACCGGGGGCTGGAGCAAACGGAGGTCTGGGCAATATGCATGTCGTCGCCTGCGTTGCCGTTGCCCGCGTCAGAGTGGACGGCTGCGTGCAGGCTATCCCCAGGAGACTAGACTAGGCAGCAGGTAGCTTTGTGCCTCCCACGTGACAGAGCAGGGCAGAGTAGAGACGGGACGGGACCACTTCGCTTGCCTTGTTTGAGTTGTTGCTCATTTCTTTCTCTGTTTTATGTTTGATTTCTCTAGGTGACGCCCTCCTTTTGCCTGACGCCAATGAAGCAACTGGGGCGTGCGACATCAAACCCAGTGGTGTCGTGGAACGACAACAAAACAAGACCACTCGACGCTACAGACAGGGCGAGACGGACGCACACACCTAGGGGGGAGGGATAAAGAACGGAAAGGCCGGTAGGGGGAGGATGTATGAATATACCATACCGTACCTACTCGTAGGTACTCACCGATGGATTCAAAGAACATCACGGCTCCGGCAGAGCAGGGCAAGCAGCCGCCGGACCACAAGCCGGGCGGAGTAAAAAAGTGGGAAAAGAGATGAGAGACAAACAAACAGATATACTGCCATGCTTGCTCACTTCCGGAACAGCTTGGCTAGGCTGTTTTTTATATTTGTCTTTTTTTTATCTCCGCCTTTCGCCATCGTGCAGATATGTCTGGCCTCTATGTCTGCATGGGCAGGGGTCGGTCTCCCGTGGGCATGCTACTGTGTAATGTATGTAAGTGAGTGCGTGCGTGCGACTCACACCTTGGAGCCAGCCCATTTCCGCCGGATATGACCGAATCAAACATGGCCAACCAAATTTGCCCAACTTGGTTTGCTGGCCTGTATTGGGCATATAGCGGCGAGTGTGTTCAGACCAGGAATATGGCATGGTATTCGGTGGAGAACGTATGTATGAGATATTGCTCTCAACGAGCTTTGTGCGGGTATTCATCAGTGCAGCAAGCAACCTGCACATCTCGTCGGGCGTATTTGTTGTTGTAAAGTAGACCTAAATATCCTCCTAGGATCCGAGTTAATTTAGGCCAAGACATCCCATCCATCACAGCTCGGGACAGCCCGCGATTTGAAATTGATGGTCCGCAGAAATCAGCTGAGTTTGCCCTGCGGTAGCGGCTATCAGGGGTCGATCCGGTGTATAGGCGATATCACTTGTTGCTTGGATAAATTCAGTCGGTCGGACTCTGCTTTGCTCGGTCAGAAGAAGAAACAAAAGAAAAGATGAAAAAAAAAGAAGATAAAATAGCATCACGTGAATTAGAGTGCGGTTTCTTGTCGCTTAGTTTACGCGAGGCAAGGTATGCGTTTTCTCCTCCCCCGGGTGACAAGCAAATATGGAGCAGCTCCCCCGTAAATTCCAACACCGTAACGATACTCCTTTTCTCTTTTCTATCTTGCCCGATATCACAAAGAGGTCTTCGTCCTGTTCTTCCCCAACCTTGCCATGACGTGTTCCCATTGCCGACTACCTCCTAGGCACAGCCCGGTCCGGGGCAAGGGAATTGGTGCGGGGAAGTCAAGCCCTGGGCGATTCCTCGGCCTCTTGGAAACTCTGCCGAAGCTTTTTCCTGATGAAAGAAGCTTGGAGAGGCACATAGCTGCAAAGCCCTGCCTCACTCCATAGGGCGGCGGTAAGGGACCCGAAACCTTTTTTCTGCGCCATGAACATACTCGTCAGCTGTTGTTATGCTGTTGATAACCGAGGAGCTCTCGACAGGCGTGGACGAAAGGGTCGCCGCATCAGTCCGTTAGGACTTTCTCCAAATTCCCTCTGCTGCCGCTCTTTTCTTCTCCGCACGCGGTGGCTGCCAGCCTAGTCTTGCCGAATGAAGCCCCTTCCATGTCGCTTTCGACCGGCACTCCAGCTGGCGGTCAAACGGAAGCGTGTGGCGGCGGCTGAGATACAAAGGACGTCGCCTCCCCTGACTATATATATCACTTCTAGATGCCGGAAGCCACGGCGATCATTCTATACAGCCCCGCGCCGCTTTGACAGCCGAACATCAACCTCAGACAAGGCATATTACACCAGCGCAGCCGCAACAAGATCCAACATGGCCACCCATCCGCAGGACGATGTGCACGCCCAGTCCCTGGCAGATCCGGCTTCCTTCTGGGGCCGCCAGGCAGAGCAGCTACACTGGCACAAGAAGCCTTCTGCAGTTCTCACTCAGGGAATCAAGAGCATCGCCGCCAAGACCGCCGCCGGCTCGGACACCGAGGTATCGCACCCCCATTGGGAGTGGTTTCCTGGCGGTGAGATATCGACCTGCTACAACTGTCTCGACCGACACGTCGAAAGGGGCAACGGCGATGCCCCTGCCATCTTCTACGACAGCCCCATGACGGGCACCAAGCAGCGTTTCAGCTACAGGGAACTGCTGGACGAGGTGGCTTTGTTCGCCGCCGTGTTGAGGCAGGAGGGCGTCAAAAAGGGCGACACCGTCCTCGTCTACATGCCCATGATACCCGCCGCCCTGATCGGCATACTGGCCATCAACCGCCTCGGCGCCATTCACGCCGTCGTCTTTGGCGGCTTTGCCTCGGGTGCTTTGGCGCAGAGGATAGATGCCTCGCGCCCCGTTGCCGTACTGACGGCATCGTGCGGCATCGAGGCTGGCAAGGCGCCAATATCGTACCGTCACCTTGTCAAGGACGCCGTGACCAGCTCCAAGTGGAAGCCCTCAAAGACGCTCGTGTGGCAGCGGGAGCAGCTGCGATGGGAGCCGGTGGTGCGAGACGAAGGCGAACGTGTCTGGAACAAGCTTGTCTCCTCGGCCAAGGCGAGGAAACTGCCGCCGGTCGAGTGCGTTCCCGTCGCTAGCACCGATCCCGTCTACATCATCTACACCAGCGGTACCACAGGCCTACCAAAGGGCGTTGTGAGGGAAGCAGGCGGCCACGCCGTCGGACTCAACTTCTCCATCAACTACAAGTTTGGCATCCACGGCCCAGGAGACGTTGTAAGTAGAAACTGGCTCTACCTTTGTCGAATGCGAGTACCCATGTGAGCATCAATCAAGCATGTTGACCATGCATCGTGCACCCTCCCCCAATAGATGGCATGCTTTAGCGACATTGGTTGGGTTGTCTCTCATTCGTACACCCTCTACGGTCCGCTCCTCACCGGCGCCGCGACGGTCCTCTACGAAGGCAAGCCTGTCGGGACGCCGGACGCGGGGGCGTTCTGGCGCATCGTCTCAGAGTACAAGGTCAACAGTCTGTTTACGGCACCGACCGCGCTCAGGGCCATCCGCAAGGCTGACCCGGAGAACAAGTTTCTCGCGTACTGGGGTCGAAAGGGCGGCTTGAAGACCCTCCGCGCCCTCTATTTGGCCGGCGAGCGGTCCGAGCCCGCCATCGTGGCCGTGTACCAGGAGTTTCTGAAAAAGTACGCGGCGCCAGACGCCCCCGTCATAGACAACTGGTGGTCGACCGAGTCAGGCTCGCCCATCTCGGGCATCGCCCTCGTGCCTCAGCGGGGCCGGGACGTCGAGGCCCGCGTCGAGACCCGGAAGACTCAGCCGCTCGCTTCGCGGCCTGGCAGCGCGGGCAAGCCCATGCCCGGCTTCGACATCAGGGTGGTCGATGACGAAGGGGAAGAGGTGCCGCGGGGCAAGATGGGCAACATAGTCATGAAGGCGCCCCTGGGACCGACGGCATTCCGCACGCTCTGGGAGGACGAGGCGAGGTTCTTCAATGGATACCTGAAGCGGTTCAGCGGGCTATGGGTCGACACGGGCGATGCCGGCATTGTTGACGAGGATGGCTACGTGCACATCATGAGCCGGACAGGTACGTACGATACTGCACCGTCTTTTGCATACTCTCATACGACTAACAATCACGGCCGTGCAGATGATATCATCAACGTTGCAGCCCACCGTCTATCTACCGGTATGTGGTGGGGGGGAAAAAAACCCCCTCTGCCTCCCGTCACTCACAAGCCTTCTGACTAACACCCATCCTTCCTTCATTTCAAGGCACTCTGGAGGAAGCAATCACAAGCCACCCCCTAATAACAGAGGTCTGCGTCGTCGGGATCCCCGACGCGCTCAAGGGCCAGATGCCGTTCGCGCTCGTGACGACGGCACCCGGCTGCGAATCCACTTCGGACGAGCAGCTCCTCGCCGAGATGCAGCAGCTCGTCCGGAGGCAGGTCGGCGCCATCGCGGCGCTGGGCGGCATCATACGCGGGCAGGGCATGATCCCCAAGACGAGGTCGGGCAAGACGCTGCGCCGCGTCGTGAGGGAGCTCTTTGAGAACGCGAGTGTTGGCCAGCCGGACAAAGAGGTCGCGGTGCCCTCCACGGTCGAGGACGCCGCCGTCGTCGAGGTCGCGAGGGCTAGGGTCAAGGAGTACTTTGAGATGAAGGCGGGGAGGGACGGGGGCCGCGATTCCAAGGCCAAGCTTTGAAGGGCTTGTCAAGGGTTTTCCTCTCTATTTCTGGTTCCTATATCTGCTGATTATAACATGAAAGGATCCATCTTACAATCATCGATCCTTCTTAATATAGAAGAACATTTTCGTGACACCATCGTTGCCAGAAACTCCAACTGATGAGATAGAGTAGTCGTTCGCATCATCATTCCCTCCACTTGTTTCAACCATCTCTTTCACGGATAAAAACAGCGGTGTGGCGGCGATTAGATCCCATACAGCGTGGCCCGGTTCCGCTATGATATGCAGTTCACGTCCACCGTAGCGTTGTCTTACGCCTATTTGGTCCAAAGCGCTGAGCGTCGCAGCGTCTAAAACCTTGTCGTAGATGATCGAATAAAGGGTGTCCAAGTTTTTCCCGGCCCGGGCCAGAGTCAAAGACATCATTCGGCCCAGCGAAAGTCGGGGTCCCGTGTCGGAACTGGTATAATCGTCGCTGACTACAAAATGGGTCCTACGTTCGTACGACCAGACGCGGAACACGGCAATTTTTCTGCCGCTGTGCCGAACTGTCCATCTATCTTGTTCGTTCCGGACTTGGTAACCAAGCTCGTCGAGTGCGTCTCTGCCATGTCCCGCCCCGGTACTACTTTGGCCTCGTGCGCGAGGATATAGGTGGGACTGGTGAGCATCAGGTGATACGCGTGGTTGAAGGACATTGCCGGACGTGGTTGTTAGCAGGGCCAGGAAAATGGCAGGACAATATTGGAGAAAACGCATTTTGATATCGCGAGAAACTGATCTTTGAAGTTGGGAAAGTAGAAAGTCCAGATGTAAAACGCAGTCGTTGTGGGAACGGCCTTTATATGTTCACCTTCACTACCTGTCAATCGAAAGTAATTACGCTAAAAGAAGGTTCAATCATTTCTTTGCAAAGTCCTTAGAAATTACGGGAAATTACTACGTTTGCGGTGTTTATTACGCTTTTTGTAAAAGCAGGGTCAGTTGAGAATTTTACTGGTAAAGTTACCGATATCGTATATTCTAAATAACACTAGTATACAAGGTGTTGAGACAGGACCCTGCTGCTTATTTATACAGGACTAGTACGTACTAGTTTTCATATTATGTTTTCACTCTCCAATGAAAGGAGATTATCACGAGCGTATTTCTTACTTTATTATGACAACATCACTGTTTCGAGCAAATTTATCGTTCTCTGTTTATTTAAAAGCTGGGCTGTCATATACCATCTTTGGTATCCCATACAGATTTTTCTCTTATGTGCGGCCTGGACTAATATATACAGCTCTACATCCAACTTTATATTTAACTCTCTGAGGGACATAAAGATGGGCCCCTCTCCCTTGAATGCGTAATTACGTATCCTTCCCTTGTAACCAATGCTTCCAGTCTCTTGAGAATAAGGCTCACAAAACGAGAAGGGAGTCGTGCTTCTCCATCGACGGTTCCAGATAGGTCGACAGACAGCATGGTGCCCGGCCAAGGCCGTGTGACAGTCGCCAAAGGGCCATGGTATGTGAGATGACCACCAGGTTGTAAAATACCCTCAACCGGCTAGCGGGCTTCCTACTCGCCCACCCTCCCCTTCCCGCGGTGAGATCAGTTGCACTCTCATCCGCAAGGTGGAGGGTGGGCAAGCCCAGAGGTCTGGACTTGTCCCAACGACCTGGCCGGGCCCCGATGATATGGTAGTTGTTTGCCCTCTACAGACACCAGGCTGCCAACAAGGTAATGCCAGCAGAACGAAACAAAGAAAAGAAAAACACCAAAAAGAATGTCCAGGACCTCTGTCCACCCCCTCAACTACCCAGCCCGAGTGCGTCAGGTTTATTAAACACGATAGCACCAGGTCTCGTATTCGAGGCCACACTGTGTCGCACATTGTGCAAGGTCGAGACGGGCAGCAAGGGTGGTGTTGGGGGACTAGACGACGCCCCTGGCGGAACCTGCTCGCAGCCGCCCTGGCTCACAACCGCTCAAGAGAAAAATCCAAAGCTGACCTAGAAGAGACACAAAAAAAGAAAGGGACAGCCGGAAGAGGGGATATGATCACAACAAGAAAAGGACCAGGGCTGACGGGTAATCGTGGGACTCGTGACGAGATAAACAGTGAAGCTGACAAGTAGATTAGGGGGACTGGATCTTGG